>PISX010002784.1:105959-151561 GCA_004024625.1 Mellivora capensis | reverse complement strand
TGAAGTACCAACATGACTTTTTTTTTCCTGGTATAAAACAACTAATAATGTTTATTATCAAATAATAATAAAAACCTGACAAGAAGATTCTTTTGGGAACTTGACAAATTATAAATAAAGCTCATTTGGAAAACTAAATATGCACAAATATCCAGAATTATAAAACAGAAATGATAAGGGGAATCTAATTCTACCAGACATTAAAACTTACTCTAAAACGATTGGTATATTTAAAAAAAAAAAAAAGAAAACGTAAAACGGATCCTGGAGTAGGTAAACATATGAATGAAACAGAACAAAGAGTAAACAGACCCAAATGCAGATTCCTGGTGCATATTAGAAAAAGAGATCACTTAACAAATAATGTTGGATTGACTGGTTACTTATTTGGAAAAAAGTAGAGCTATTCCCCACTCCAAGGCCCCTCTCATGTTTGCACATAAATATAAACTTCAGATTAAAAATATATGTGAAAAAAAATACAAAGTAAAATAGTGTTAAACCTACATACAAATCCAAATATTCCATTATAGCAAAAATAAAAACAAAAAAATAAACAACAGAAATAATATGACGCTATGTTAATCATAATAGAATTAAGATTTTTAAAAACTAAAAAAAAATAAAAAGACAAATAATAAATATTTACAACAAATATGGCTCATGGTTAATTTTATAACAAAGATTCCTTACAAATAAATCCAACATTCTAACAAAAGATGGACAAAAAGTACAAAGATAAGACAGCTTGGTATTAGTTATCAATATATAAAATATATTCACACTTTGATTCTGCAATTTCATCTCTATAGAGATTAAACTTACAGAAATAAATGTGAAAAAACATGCCTGCATAAGGGTTCACTGAAGCATTCATTCTAAACAGTGAAAACTCTAAGCAACCTAAATGTTAGTCTGGAAGAGATTAGTTAAATAAGTTATGACACTTCTATGGCATTTTGTTATGGCATTTTATAACCTTTATTAAACACTTATTACAAGTGGTCACTGTAATAAGCAGTTTATACCATTATGCTACTTAATTTTTGTGAAAATTAGAGGTTGTATATCTAGCAAGTGGCAATTCTGGTGGATTCCAAAGTCTGTGCTCCTAACCACTCTGTAGCCATTAAACACGATGTATATCCTTAATTATTTAAAAGAAAGGAAGTATTTGACATGTTATTGAGGGAAAAAATAAAACCACCCCCAAATAGACTATAATGTGATGTATAACTTAAAAAAGAAAACTCTAAAGATGTCTGGGATAATCTTAAAAGCATTTAGTTTTTAAAAGTCCTTTCTTTGTATTGCATTATTGCACTTTAAGGGTAATGTATATCCTATTAAAGAAAACAAGGCTATCAAAAATAATTTAATTTGAAAAAATCCTATTTAAATACAAAATGTAAAGACTGATTTGCTTATAGGGTAGCATAATGGAACCTCCCAATCCATATAACTGATGAGATGAATTTTCAAGGACTCCCTTTTAATCCTGCAGGAACACCTCTATCCTTTTTTTCCTTTAAGCATACAGCTTTATCCTCAAGGAAATACAGCCCCCATCCCTTCCTTTTAACTAAAAATGTCCAGGATAATATTTTTAAAGTGTGCTTACAACTATCCTTATTTGATGAGGGCAATACCAATTGACTTATTATTCTGCTTAAAAAATAATGGAAAGAAGTTTTTGGAGAGTAAAGAATATCATTCCATGTCGACTATCTCAACCATTATGCAAGATCAACAACTGGGACTGCTATTTGCCTGGTTTAAGGATAATGGATTTATCATGGAAGAAATGCTGACAGGAAAGTTCCCGAGTTAAAGCCCAAGTTCATCAACAAGATTGATACACTCTACTTAAAAAAATGCTTTTTATGTGGAACTGAGTTATCTTCAAACCTCCAAATTATTTACCTTCTTGCTGGTGACCGCATGGAAAAAGGGAACCCTCATATCCTGCTGGTGTATGTGAACTGGTCCAACCACTACGTAGAACTTACGGAGGTTCCTCAAAAAATTAAAAATAGATCTACCATATGACCCAGCAATTTCACTTCTGGTTATACACTCATTGGACATGCAAGCAGGATTTCAAAGAGATATATGTACTCCCATACCTACTGCAGCATTACTCATAACAGCTAAGATATGTAAACAGCCCTAATGCCCATTGACAAGACAAATGGTTAAAAAAGATATAGTACATATGCATAATGGAATACCATTCAGCCATGAGACAGGAGGATATCTTGCCATCTGCAGCAACATGGATGGAACCTGAACATATTATGATAAGTGAGGTAAGTCAGGTAAAGAGAAGATAAGCATACTGCATGATATCACTTGATGTGGAATCTAAGAGTCAAACTCATAAGACCAAAAAGTAAAATTGTTGTTTCCAGGGGATAGAGGGTTGGGGGTTAAGGCTGATACCGTTTAAGGTTATAAACTTGCAATAAGTAGTACATAAGCCATAGAGACTGAATGCACAGTATAATGAATATAGACAACAATACTGTAATAGATAATGTGGTAAATATTGCTTTAGCAGCGATCTTATTACGATATATAAATGCATCAAAGTAACACCTGCATAAACAATGTTTTAAGTCAAATTTATCCAATTAAAAAAATATCTGCCTTCTAGTGGTAAAATCAGTAAATTTGTCCACAAAAGGCTAATTCACTATAACTCAACCATATAACCAAACATAATTCATACTTTGGATCATATGGATAAAGCAAACTGTGGTTATAATGCAAGGCCTATTTTTTTTTAATTATTTATTTGTCAGAGAGAGAGGGAGGAGAGAGAGCGAGCATAGGCAGACAGAGTGGCAGGCAGAGGCAGAGAGAGAAGCAGGCTCCCTGCCGAGCAAGGAGCCCGATGTGGGATTCGATCCCAGGACGCTGGGATCATGACCTGAGCCGAAGGCAGCCGCTTAACCAACTGAGCCACCCAGGCGTCCCGCAAGGCCTATTTTTTAATGAATAGCTCCTTTTAGCCAAGTACCTAAAAAACTCAGCTGTGTCTGAAATGAACACTGACCAAGACAGAACTAGGACTAGCTAACCACCAAGGTAGTATGGTTATGAATGGAGGTGTTACAAGATGAAGCTTTAAAAGTAAAATAAAAGTGCATAAGCAAAGTCCCACAGTCTAAATACAGCTATGATGCATAAGAAAAGCACTAAGAGTAGACCCTGAGTGTACCACCTCTTTATGGAAACAATAAAAGCTCACTGAGCATGACCTCTGATGTTAGTTTTAAAACATGCTGGCTGCTTTTTTACCTGACTCTAAGCCAAGCCTTTTCAAATCCTCTTGGTATGCTTTCAGGGCAGCTGCCTCCATTGCGGCAAACTCCTTTGATGCCTTTTCTTCTTCCTTTGCCTTATCCAGGCTTTTCTGTTTAATCTATGTAAAACACATATAAAATCAAGAGCCAGATAAAGGACTGATATTTACATAGAAAAACTGGCAAAGAAAGAAATAAATTAAATTACCTCACTGATCCTCTTCGCAACATTCTCCTTATGATTCTTTCCTCTTTCGTGAAATTCAACACTCTTGAAAATTATAAAAGAGAAAATGCAAAGGAAAGTTACATCAATATCATAATGTTCACAGTAAGGTAACAAACAGAGGAATGGAACATAACAAAATTGAAATGATTGACAGAAAAACAATTTTAATGCAAATCAGTCCTTTATATCAAATGATACGAAGGAACTGAACCATGTTAATTGTTATCATATCCTCTGACTAGGTTTCCTTTGGTGCTTAAAATAAACTATGATGACCATATCAAAGGAGAAAAATACAAAGTACCCGTGATGACAAATCTAGTTAATATGATTGTAACAAGGACTCAAACAAGACACGGAGCCAGAAAGAGGAGTGGGGAAAAAACTTAACTTCAATAAACACCTCTTAACATAAAATGTCAAAACCTGTAACTCTCTAGAATTTGTACTGCTCTGGAAACAGAGAGAATAAACAGTATTAGAACTTATTCCTCCAAACTGAAAGTAGACAGCAAGGAATTCCAAGTTATAAACAAATACTTTTACACACTGTGGTAATGGTACGAAATGTACAACTCTTATGGAGGACAATTTGGCACTATCTACCAAATTTTGGCTGCTGGAATAGAGAACAAAGTTCCTACATACTGATGTGGAGAGAGCTCCAGGAGATACTGTTCAATTAAAAAAACAAACATGAAACTATGGTGAAGGATAGTGTGTATGGTATCCTAGGTTTTACATTACACTGGGATAAAAACCTGTATGTGCATACAGAAACAATGGAATGGACTAGAAAATGAAAAAAAGTGGTAACCTACAAAAAGTGATGGTGACTGGATGGGACAAAGGAGTGAATGAATGTTATTACTCATTTAAAACAGTCAGGAATGCTCCCTAAATTACAAATGTCTGGTTGTATGCTTATAAATTAAGCAGTTTCTGATAAACCTTGCAAAATAAATTTTGTCAATCAAATCTAAGCTAAGCTATCCTAAAGTACTACTATGAATTCCTCTTTAAAGCGAGGCATTGTAAAACAAAGGTTCACCTTCTATTTTTCATATATCAGGTTTCCTAAAGTTAATTATACCACACAAAGAATATTAAAGACCCATTTGAAAACAAAATAATTCTGTTTCTAATTAAAGGTTAAACTGATGTATATTAACAATCCAAAGAGAACAAAAATTATCCTAGAAGGGATTATTTACTCTTCATGACTCCTAAAATTCATTGAACTGATTGGGAACCTCAAGAGAAGAGAAAGTATCAACCACTTGTACAGAATTCATAATTTATGGCATTTATGTGTAAGGATGGCCTAAGTTAAACAAGTTGAGACCTTTGGCAACTATTCAAAAGACCAAAAACAAAATCCTGGAGAAAAATATGCCCAAACTCCTTGTACACAGTAGTAAATAAATGTCTATCAAAGAAATATAACATTGTTAAAAACGGGGCTACTGTTCTGTTGTGCATGCAACTCTATCAAATACAAAGGCTAGGAATATATACTTAAAAGAGACCCCCGTGTTTCTGTACTATGTATATAGTATTATGACATGCACATAAGGGGGAAAAAAATCAGTGATGCTTTGTTTTATGTCTTAAAAGCTTAATCTAGATTGAGATACAGTACTAAGATGCTTAATAGAGCTGCTATTTTCATAATCCATGAAAGAGGTAATGATGTTCTTTAAAATGAAACCATTTATAGCTACAAAACTTTGCAAATATGTTTAATTTATTTTTATGGAGTTGAAAAGATACAAGATAAACTACAATAATGTTCCTTTTTATATATTAAGGGCTTTGCCCTTTAATATTTTTTATATGGTAGTATTAAACAACATCATAATGTGGATAAAAATGGATGAGATGACCCACTCAACATCCATTTTCTGAATGTAACTAAAGGGCCATAGAGAAATAATTTGGCTTAACATATAACCAAATTTAACCCAATGAAAAGGAAGAAAGAAGGCTCACCGCTTTTGTACAAGAAATGAAAAGACAACAGAAATATTTCAATGTTTTGAAAAATCAAGAGCAATGTATTTGAAGCTGCTTCAGAAATACTGTTTAGATCAAAAAGAAACACAGGAATACAATATCATTAAACTCTCTTATAGTAATTATCATACAGGCCTATTGTCCGCTATCCAACACTTGCAGTAATCACAGAATTTCTTTGGTTGCGACTTCCAGTAGTCTGCCCTGAAAAGGGGAAAAACAAGTCTAAGCATATTTATAATTAAAAAGGCAAAACTGTGCATGTTTTTATATCTTCTTAGAGTCTGAAGTATAACACCCTGTTACTGAATCCTGTCTTATTATACACATTACCTTTAGTATTTAACTCACTGCAGCAGTTATCTGAAATTGTTGCCACTAGAAAAGAAGTCTGCACCGGATTTAAAACTTCCTTTAATAAAACTGCTTAAAAAAATTTTTTTTTCCTCATTTGCCACTATCATCAGTGTGAAGAAATAAGAAACATCTTGGAAAAGATTTATCTTCTCTATGCCTTTCTGGCATTTTGGGAGATTGCCGTAATGGAGGCCTGAAGAAGCTCAAAGTTTGCTTTAAGTCAAGTTATTTCCATCACAGAACAAAGAACAAGACTCTTTTGGAGGGAGACTGGTTCCACCGAGACTATCAGTTTATACGATTTGTTCTTGAGACTCAGGGCAAGAGAAGAGTTGGAAAAGCCAAGAGACCTCTTAGCCTGTTAAGACTTGGGGGGTTGGGGGGGGGGGAGTCACTATGCTAACAAGACTGGCCTTTTCTACCAGTCGGTGAAGGCGGAGGTGGCCCAAGTCCAACCCTAAAGTTTCACAATACCCTAGGGTTCAGGCGCTACAGAAACGAATAGGGTGCTTGCTACCCCCCAACTGTGCAAGTGAGGGAGCTCCCGGTTGCTTCGCGGGCAGCAGTCCAACCACAACTGGCCGCCAGCCTCCCTCCCAAACCCCGAGCTTCGGGCCCCCAGGGCGCTCCGAAGGATAGCATTTCTCAACGCCCTGAAAACCGGCCCTGCCGGTCTGCTGCCGGTCCCGAGCGAGTTAAGAGCACCTCCGTCACGCCTCCAGCCGAAAAGAGGTGGGGGGGGGGGGGGTGGAGGGCGAGACCCGGCAGAGAAAGGACCGCCCTGGGAAACAACACCTCGTTGTTTAGAGCCTGAGACCCAACTCACATGACTGGACCAGCCGCTCCGTGCGTCGCCCCGGGGTCCGGCTCGAGCTCGTGTTCCCCACGCGGGGCGAGTTGGGACCCGGCTCGTCGCGAGGCCCACCGGAGCCTCCAAACCCGAACACCTCCCTCTTTCCCCGGGACCAGGGTTCCACGGTTCCCAACTACGGATGCCCAGGCGACTCAATCCGCGTTCGAAATCTCCTCCTCTTCCCCTCCCCCTACGGGGCGGTACTCCGGGATCCCGAGAGGTGGGGTCGGTATAAAGGGGTTGAGGTCACCCAGAAGGGGTGAAAGCGCGACGGGATCTGAGCCGAAGGACAAGAACCTCACGCCTCAAGTCCCCGCATCGTCCCGCCTTCACTCTCTCTCTTCCCCTGGGATCCAGAACCTCCACCCTTCTAGGCTCGCTGGCTCGTGGCCGAGGAGCTCGCGCGCCGCCTCCGCCCCAACGCAAACAGCTGTTTCCCGAGACGTCGCCGCCCTCAACTTTGCCAACTAGTCCGCACGCACTTTGACCAGCGAAGCAACCCGGACCTGTAGGCTGGGGGCCGTTGGCGGAGTTAGAAAAAGAAAGGTGAAACAGCTGGTGTCGGGGCCGCGAGTTGCTGGGCTTTGCCTCAGAACTTTCCGGAGGCGGCGGAGTGGCCCCGCCCCGCCCCCGCGACGCCCGCGCACAAGGGCCGGCTAGTTCCTTCGCTCGGGGAGCGCGTGGGCATCCGCGGCGGCTCGAGTGGCGCAGAGGCGACGTGGGGAACAGAGGCGTGGGGAAGCAGCGCGGAGGCAGTGGGGGCGCGTGCGCTTGTCAGGTGAGTCACGGCAGCGTCCCTATCAGGACTTCCCATATGGTCTAGCGGTTAGGATTCCTGGTTTTCACCCAGGCGGCCCGGGTTCGACTCCCGGTATGGGAACGAGACAGTACTTTTAAAAACCGAATGGGAGAACTTACTTATTTTGTTTCCCATATTTTGGCTCTCTACTTGTCTCCTTCTGACGAGTTTGTGCAAAACGAACATTAGTGCTACGCCGGGCAGACTGGAGGAGCGAGTGCGCGTGGGTCCCTCGCCTCCCTCCTCTGCCGCGGAGTTTCACTTTCCAGGGGCTGCCCTCCTGCCCCTCCGCCCCGAGTCCTCCTTTTCCAGACGCTCGGGAGGTGATGATTAACTCCGGCCTCGTCTTATCTCCTTCCAGCGCCCCCCTCCCTTCCCCGGCCCACACCCTTCGTGGCCGTAGTTTTCCGACCGTCCCAAGTGACGCGGGGCGTGTTCACCCCCTGCCCTCGGCGCCGGGAGCCCGCACCCCGTTTGGAGTCCTCGTCTCTTTCCGCCTGCTGTTTACGGGGACCCTCCCCTCGCCGGCCCCCGGCACAAAGCCGCCTGTCGAGGGGCGCGCAGCGGCGTGGCGGTCTGGCGAGCCTCGGTGCCTTCGGGCGCGCTTTCCCGTCCGCGTAGCTGCCCGTCACCGCCCGATCGGCCGCGTGTCCACCCAGCTGTCCCGCAACGGCCGATCCCGCCGGCCAGCTCCGCCCAGCCTGACCTCGGGGGCGCTGGTTTCAGCGCACAAAAGTCCCGCGGACTCCAGACCCACACACTTGAGTGCCACTGCCTGGGAAGGCCTCTGGAGAAGGGAATCCCCTCTCCACCCCCAATCCTCCCGCCCCGCTTTAAAGCGCGCACACAGACGCGCGCGCACGTGCTGCGGAGAAGAAAAATACCACTATGATGAGATGTCTTTAGGGAAGAAATTTAACTTTCCAAAGGGTCTAACCATTTGAGCGCCGCCGATAGAAGAATCTTGGGTGGAGGTGGGGCTTAGAAGAGAGAAAATTGGCTGGAGACTGGGGAGGGGATGTTATAACAAAGTTTCACTGTATTTTTAAATATAGAAGCCCTGTGTTTATTACAAAGAAGGGGCAGCTGTGTCAGCAGCATGTGAGCTGTAAATGAAACAAAAGCGTTATCTTAAATGCAAGCTGAAATTAGAAGATGGAGTGAGCTATAGTGTTTAGTCCATTGGGCCTCTGGGAACAAATGGGAGAAGGAAGAAGTGGCTCTTGTGGATGGGTTTCTGGCCAGTGCCATTGACAAGAGCAGAAGTGGTGGTTACTGTGCGCATTTCCAAACTTTTAGATTTTAACTGCACAGTGAGTTTTGAAATAGTCTGTTAACGTGATCCGCATGATTAATGATTAATCACTTTACATTCTAAGTAAACTTCCATAATTAAAAATATGTTATCTCTTCGTTAGCTGAAATCTTTGAATATTTACAACAAGCACCGTCACACGCTTTTGAAAGTTCCTGATGTTCAGGTTCGTGTTAGTAGGTTGTGGACACAGTACTGAATGGAATTGTATTTTCGCTCCTGCGTTTAGCTTGGGATTGACCTTGGGTGAATCTTCCATCTTCTCTGTGCCTAGTGTTTACAGCCTAAACTCTTGATAATATATATCATTCAGAAACTTCGGATAGAATTGCAAGAATTGAGCAATTCTTGAATAGGTGATGCAAGTGGAAACGTTATATTTACGCGGGGAAAGTTTCATTTAAATGAAGAGTAGGATTCTGTCATTATTGAGAAACCATTTACTGAAAAACTCAGTCGGAGTATGGAAGGAAGGAAAGACCCTTCTGCCTTGTCTGTGGAGAGGGCTTAATTCTTCTTGCATTTTGCGTTGACTTGGTATCATACGGTACCAAGGTGCTAAAATGGATATGATTTTCAACTGAGCACCCAGGAATTGCAAATAGCTTTGCTTTTTGTATACTTAAAGGTTTGCTGAAGGGAGTAGTTTGGTGACAGTATTTCTCAGACTCCCATATTGTGTACCAGGCCAAACAGGGTAAGGCAGTATCTGAGTTAGAGAAGTGAGACATCACTTCTACTCCTGAGACCCAGCAAAGAGAGGTAGAGGGGAGAGTGTTTGCCTTGAACCTTGAAGAACTGGTTGGATTTCTCCAAGTGGAGAATGTGTATCTTAAAGCTGAGGGGAGTGGAGGGTGGGTGGGGGGCTGGAGGGGGAGGTGGAGTCAACAGTACGAAGCTGGCACACTGTCTGAACACAGTGTCTGGAGGAAGAGGCATGGGAGAGCAAGCTGGGATGGTAGAAGAGAATTTCACCCTAATAAATTTTGACTAGATAATGGGTTCTTTTATCAAAGGAGTACCATTTATGTAACTAGAGTTTTCAAAACATTTTCTCCTTTGAAAAAACAAATATAGCAGTAATATGTGAAACTTTACTGTTAAAAACCTTAAGCAATATAGAGACTTGTGCCCGTATTTTATGTTCACCAGTTGAATAGTAATTTTTAATTAATAGAATGAGAAAAGCAATCAGTTAGAATTCAATTTGAAAGAATGAAATCTAGGTTTAAATCATGAGCATTATCTACGACTATATTCTTACTAGCATGCTTTATTGAAAATGACCTTAATATTCTAAGACTGAGCTGCTAGCTGCTGTCAATAAGGCATACACCTTAAACTGGTTAAGGGTCAGTGAAAAGTTTGTAAGGCTTCATTCATATGTTTGTACCTTGTTACCAAAAAGGCACTGATGGTCATGTTTTAGGTGTCCTTTCTTGGGCCACAGAGTAAAGTTATACTAATTGAGTGATACGTATTTGCCCAAGTGGTCTCTAAGACTTGCTGCTCTTAGGCACAGTCAGAAGCTATGTGACCATTCAATAAATGTTTACATAGATGAATACCTATATTTAAAGAAATATAAGGAATTAAAAAATGATGGCATTTAAAATCCAAGGACTTTGCCATGGTTGAATATTATCTGGCCTCTATTTACCTCCCCAAATTCATCTCCTCCCTCCTCTGCCTCTTCATTATACATCAGCCACACTGGCTTCCTTTTTGTTCCTTGAACATGCCGAACTTGTTTTCTCACTTTTATCTCTTGGTGTTTCCACTACCTAGAATATTTCCCCTCCAGCTCTTCATATTTCAGTCAACATCAGTGAGGTCTTTCTGATCACCCTTTTCTTTTGGTTATTTTACTCTTTCGTTTTGTCCTTTTTCTTAGTACCTGAAATTAACACATTCATTTGTTTCTGTTTATTTCTTACCTTTTTTTCCACTGGAGTATAAATTCCTTGAGGGTAAGGATACTGAATAGTGAAATCATTCTTGCTCTTTAAGATTCAAACAATAGTGGAGTAGTTGGAACCCTCATGCAATGCTGGTAGACTGTAAAATGGTGTGCAGTCTGAAAAACAGGATGGCAGTTCCCTCAAAATGTTAAACATGGACTTACCATAGCCAGCCTTTCCATTCATAGGTATCTACCCAAGAAAAATTAAAACCTGCCTGCACAAAAACTTGTACACGTGTTTATAGCAACATTATTTGTAAGCAGAAAGTAGAAGTGCAAATGCCTGTCAACTGAATGAATAAGATGTATCTATACAACCAAATATTTTTTGGCAATAAAAGGGAATGAACCAATACATAACGTAATATAGATCAGTTTCAAGATGGTTATGCTAAGCAGAAGAAGCCAACTCAAAAGACCACATTTTGTATGATTCCATTTATATGAACTGTCCATAATGGGCAAATCTATGAGAGAAAGAGGATAGATTATGGTTGCTTAGGATTGAGAGGTGAAGGGGCAGTGGTTACAGGGGCATGGCTTGGAGTGACTGCTAATGGAGATAAAGGTTTCTTGTTAGAGTGATTGAAATGTCCTATAATTAGAATAATGATAATGATTGCACAACTCAGTAAATAACCTAAACGTTGAATTCTACTCTTTGGGTGAACTATGATATGTAGATCATATCAACAAAACTTAAAACATTGAAGTAATAAAAAGCTTACATAATATATTGTCTTTACATTTTATTTTTGTCATTTGGATAGTAAGCATTTAAAAATATAAGTGGAATAATTTAACACTGCAGTTCTAGCTCCTGGGATGTAGCAAGTGTTCAGTAAAGAGCTGATGAAGGAGGTTCATCTATACAAATAATTATGATACAATTTATAGTGTGACATGATCAGAGGGAACGAAGCCAAGGGTTATATGGCTTGAAGGCCTCCACCATATCACATCTGGAGTCATGTGAAGTGAACGGGAAAAGGCCTTCTATAGGAGGCAACATTTGGGATGGGCTTTGAAGTCTGGTTAGACACTTGCTGATGATGATATAGTGGAAAGCAAGGCATTAAGAAAGAAGCAGGCCAGAGCAGAGGCACATTAACAGTCACTAGCACATTTTGGCTGAGCTGAGGGTACAAGTAGGATAGGAATTGGAAATAAGGCTGCAAAAATAGATTAGAGCCTGCAGCAGACAATGTCGGTGCTGTCAGATCCCTGGTGTCTTTATCATCCCCCCAACCCGTAGTATGCCTGGAGTGGTGCTTTTCTACCTGCGGAGAGCTGGAAGTACTTGGGGGTTTGTCCCCTTACCTTTAACAACTCTCCACTGAAGACTCTCCAGTCAAGAGAATAACTTTGAAGCAGGGACTTTGACTTGTTCCCTTCTGTACCATCAGGGCCTAGAACAGTGCTTGGCAGTCAGAGAACATTCAGAAAGTATTTGAATGAATGAATGCAAACCAGGAAGTTGGAAGGTCTATTCAAAGTTTATTTTACAGATCCTCTTACCTCTTCCAGAGCACTTAGATAGGAAATTTTGGAAGGTTCTGATTGTGAAGGTCTTTGAATTTGGGGGTAAGGAATTTACTTAGCTGGGAGAAGGGATTTCTAGTAATATAAGTGTTTTTGATGAAACTAATTTGGTGGTAGTATGCATGATAAACTGGAGGATGGAAGGATTGTGTCTGTAGTGTCCACTCTTATCTTCCCATTCCTGTTTCCCACTGCTCCCACTCTCCCCAAAGGGGACACAAAGTCAGGCCTTAAGGTGGAATGTCTCCGGAAGTACAGAAATAATCTAATAGCTGTCCTTGTCTCTGTTCTCTCCTTAAGTAGGGTGGTAGCAGCAGAATACAAAGAATGAGATTTAAAAAAAAAAAAAAGTAAAATGGAAGAAAAAATTGATAGATGTTAGGAAGTAAATACTCCTAAAAGAAATAGGGAGGTTACAAAGTTGCTTATTTATTTATTTATTTATTTGGAGAGAACAGGCAACTGTTACTCCTAGGGTTGGTCAGACAGTAAACTACTACTGCCCACCTTTATGTGTATGTGTGTGTGGCATTTTGAATACTAAAACTGTACATTGAATCCAGAGACAAATTTAAGGCTGTGAGACTGCCACCCTGTGGACAGTATAACTTAGACGACCTAATATTATCAAGAATCCTAATAAAACCTCACTCATTTGAAATTCACTATTTTCGAACTCATTATGGTTCTTCTATGTTGGTATATGTGGGTTGGAAGGTTGAGATTTGTTTCCTGAACTTTTTCTGAGGCTTTTAAATAAAGGAAATTTAAAATACAATCAATAGCCTTAAAAAGTTGCAAAGACGGGCTCCTGGGTGGCTCACTGGGTTGAGCCTACCTTCAGCTCAGGTCATGATCTCAGGGTTCTGGGATTGAGCCCTGCATTGAGCTCTCTGCTCAGCAGGGAGCCTGCTTCCTCTGCTCTCTCTGCCTGCCTCTCTGCCTGCTTGTGATCTATCGCTCTGACAAATAAATAAATAAATAAAATTATTTTTAAAAGTTGCAAAGAGGGGTGCCTGGGTGGCTCAGTGGGTTAAAGCCTCTGTCTTCAGCTCAGGTCATGATCTCAGGGTCTTGGGATGGAGCCCCGCATCGGGCTCTCTGCTCAGCAAGGAGCCGGCTTCCTCCTCTCTCTCTGCCTCTCTCTCTGCGGGTCTCTCTGCCTACTTGTGATCTCTGTCTGTCAAATAAATGAAATCTTTAAAAAAAAAAAGTTGCAAAGAAATTTAAGAATGCTTTTTAGATACCTCTTACCTCCAGAAATTTCCTATCAGAAAGTATTTTTTAAAACATGGTGGCAGAGACACCTGGGTGGCTGAGTTGGGTAAGCATCCTCCTTCAGCTCAGATCACGATCTCAGGGTCCTGGGATCAAGTGCTAGTCTGCAGCTCCCTCTGCCTGCAGTTCCCCCTGCTTGTGCCTGTTCTCTCTCTCTCTCTGATAAATAAATAAATCTTAAAAAAAAAAAAATTATGGCATGTTGTAAAATAGTCTTTCTTTCCCTTTTGTTGTACTAATTTTTTCCTTTTTTTAAAAAAAAGATTTTATTTATTTATTTGACAGAGATCACAAGTAGGCGGAGAGGCAGGCGGGGCGGTGGGGGCGGGGGAGGCTCCCCGCTGAGCAGGGAGCCTGATGTGGAGCTCCATCCTAGGACCCGGAGATCACGACCTGAGCCGAAGGCAGAGGCTTAACCCACTGAGCCACCCAGGCGTCCCTGTACTAATTTTTTCATCCTGTGTTATAATACATATGGTACTGTTTTTGACAGTTGTAGCTCTTGAGAAATATTTGAAAACTCTCCACCCTCCCTCTCTTTTTCGGCTAAGTGAAAGTGACCTTCTTTCTTATATTTTTATAGAGTTGGATTTTATTGTTAGAAATTGTCCAGGCTTTGATAAATTGCCTTAAGTGTATTTATGTAAACAATTTGGATTTTATTTAATGTTAGTTATTTAGAAGGGCAGTCTGCTCACAAATTAAACTGGTAAACTAATTTGACTCAAAATGAAATAGTGATTGTGAAAGACTTACTTGGTCTCTGCAACTCAGACAATGGTTCTGTCTAGAACTCGAGAAAATAAAACTTTCCCAGCAGAAGAGCTGTTTACAACCCAATGTTGTAAATGGTTGGTATTCCCTGAGGTGTCAGGAGGGGTGGAGTAGCCATTTAGCGCTTGAAATTTGTGTTAACAGTAAAGCAGAAGTGGGCTGAAGCAGCATCCTGAGGTCAGCAATGGTGCATTCTTTCTGAATGTGGTTTCTAGGCTGAGGAGGAGAATGGATGAAGTATCAACTGGACTCCTCGCCCTTCAGTTTCCTGATACTTCCTCTTAGGAACTTTACATTTTGGTAACGAGGAGATTTTCAAATAGAATAGTAATGATTTTAAGTAACTAATTATTTCCTTGAGTTTTTCTGAAAAGTGTAGCATGACATATATCATGATATCCTTTAAATGGTTTCATTTAACCTTTCCAAAGTAAGCGAATGGAACTGGGGGGTGACTTGCATAAATTTTTTTGCAACATTTATATCTTATATTCTACAGTTGATGTATACTCTAGTTTATATGAAGTAGACTATGAATTGTGAAAATGCAGATGTTTATCTAGGTTTACAAGGTACATTGCTATATAAAAAGCAGTGTTATTTAGATATTGTTTAGGTATGGAAAGTAACTTTTGAGATACTTCATGGTTCATTTGCTCCTTTCCTAAGTATTGGGACCAAGAACCAGTAACGTTAGGGATGTATTTGTTTTTTAATTTTTAGTGGTTTCATTATCATATCGTTTTTAAAACTGTAAATGACATTGTACTTATATAAAGAAAATTTTAGTTTGATCTTTAGTTTGCTGTTTGTTATTGTATAGTATTTGCCTTTTTATGCTGGAATGGTGATTGCTTTAGGATTAATCGTAGGTAGCGTTTCCTTTTACTCTTCACATCTGGCTTCATTTTCACAAATGTAAATATAAATATTTTGTTCTCTGAAAAGTAATTCCAGTATAGGTGACTTGAATTTTGTTAAAGAAGTAACATCTGTTTCGTAAGTTTTATGTGCGCACCTGTGTTTGCAAATTTAAAATTTTATTTTTGAATGAAGACTACTCACTATTAAATAACTTTGATTTAAAATCTTTTTTGCTTTATTTTAGATCTCTGGGAAGGTACTTCGCTAGTGAAGTGTCCAGACAATCCTTCTAAACAATCTTAAATCTTTCTTTGTAGTTTAATCTCTTAATTAATTAATTAATTAATTTTTAAAGATTTTATTTATTTATTTGACAGAGATCACAAGTAGGCAGAGAGGCAGGCAGAGAGAGGGAGGGAGAAGCAGGCTCCCTGCTGAGCAGAGAGCCCGATGCGGGGCTCGATTCCAGGACCCTGGGATCATGACCTGAGCCGAAGGGAGAGGCTTTAACCCACTGAGCCACCCAGGCGCCCCTAATCTCTTAATTTAGTTAAACTTTCTTTTGGATCCAAAATCCCGGGGTGCCTGGGTGGCTCAGTGGGTTAAAGCCTCTGCCTTCAGCTCAGGTCATGATCTTAGGGTCCTGGGATCGAGCCCCATGTCGGGCTCTCTACTCAGTGGGGAGCCTGCTTTGGGCTCTCTCTCTTTTGAGCTCTCTCTCTGTCTACTTGTGGTCTCTGTCTGTCAAATAAATAGATAAAAATCTTTAAAATCCCAAACCCAGGATACATTTCTGATTTAGGATGTGTTGATATATTGCTTTGTGTATAGCTTTTTATCTGTTCCCAGATTTAATTAAACATTTAATTTGAACTTTCAAGGTTGTAATGGGATTTGTTTTACCCTAGCTTTCCTGATGTCTGTAATTTATCACTGATACTCCCTTATGCTAAGGCATGCAGATGACTCTATTAACTGGGAAGGGTAGGGCCCTGCCACTCAATCTCCCACTGAGCAGGGGGGCACTGACCCAGTTGTAAGAGCTGAAGTAGGAAGTAAGAATGTGACTGGAAGAGACTGACAGCAGAGTCCTAGCAGTCTGAGAAGATACACAGGTGTGGCTAAGGGTGAGGGGAAGTATCAGGATGGAAGGAAGAACATAGTTAAGTTCCTTAAGTTCCAAGCAGGCAGTTGGCATCAGGGAATTTCAGATATGAGTAGGAAAGCCATTTCTTTGTTTTCCCTTGTTTTTTTTTTTTGTTTGTTTGTTTTTGTTTTTTGTTTTTTTGTGGGTTTTTTGCCACTGCACATGAACCACAATTTTACTGTTCCTTAAAATCCTGCTTTCAAAGACTGTCTCTTTTCTATTTTCATTATCTTCTGGAATGTCTTGGGTTAGTTTAGGGGTGCATGTTTTAATGGGACTACTTGTTACCACAGCTTTGTAGGAAAAAGAAAGCACATGAAGTTTATATAAAAGCAAAACCCCACACTCATTAGAATGGCTGCTATAGGAAGAAAAGGAAATAACAAGTGTTGGAGAGAATGTGGAGAAATCGGAGCCCTTGCATACTATTCATGGGAATGTAACATGGTACAGGCACTATGGAAAGCATTATGGTGGTTTCTCAAAAAAATTTAAAACAATTACTGTATGATCCAGCAATCCCATTTCTAGCTATATACCCCAAAGAATTAAAAGGAGAGTCTCAAGGAAGCTCTGTACATCCATGTTCACAGCAACATTATTCACAACACACAAAAAGTGGAAATAACCCAAGTGCTCTTCAGTGCATTAATGGATAAACAAAATGTGTATACATACACTGGAATATTTTTATCTTAAAAAGGAAGAATATTCTGCAATTTGCTACAACATGGGTGAACCTGGGGGACATCATACTAAGTGAAATAAAATAGTCACAGAAAGATAAATAACTGCGTGGTTCTACTTATTTGTGGTATCAAGTGTAATCAAAATCATAGAGGCAGAAATTAGAATGATGACTGCTAGGGGTTGGGGGAAGAGGGAATTGGGATTTGTTTAGTGGATATAGAGTTTCAGTTTTGTAAGATGAAAAGAATTCTTGAGATTGGTTGCACAACAGTATGATTATACTTATTGCCACTAAACTGTACACTTAAAAATGGTTATGATGGTAAATTTTACGTTATGTATATTTTTCCATAGTTTCTTTTAAAGGAAAATTTGAATTTGTATTTGGGTATTAAAGTTGTAAGATTATAAAAAAAAAATACCTCTGTGATGAGACTGTAGAACCATGAAAAATGCAGACAAGATCCTCATGAAGCTTACAGTTTAGAGTGGGAGACAACTGCTGCATACCAGGGAGACCCCTGACAGAGTAGGGGGAGAGGCTACATTGAAAAGGCTTCTCCAAGAAGATGATTTTTTTTTAAAGATTTTATTTATTTATTTGACAGACAGAGATTACAAGTAGGCAAGAGAGGCAGGCAGGGAGAGAGAGGAGGTAGCAGGCTCTCTGCGGAGCAGAGAGCCCGATGTGCGGCTCGATTCCAGGACCCTAGGATCATGACCTGAGCCAAAAGCAGAGGCTTTAACCCACTGAGCCACCCAGGCACCCCAAGAAGATGACATTTAAATGGAGATGTGATGGATGAGTGAGCAGTGGCTAGGAGGAAGAGGGGAGTGGAAAGGGAGGCAAGGGAGGAGGGAGTAGTATTTTGGAAAAGCTCCAAAGCAGGGAAAGGAACGGTCTCCTTTGGGAGGTGAAAGAAGACCCTGAGGGCTGTGATGTGTGAAAAGTGGGGGGGAGGTGACCAGGGCATGTATCAGATCATAGAAGTCATTGTAGGCCACCGCAAGAATTTTGAGTGTTGAGGCACCTGAGTGGCTCAGATGGTTGAGCGTTTGCCTTTGGCTCAGGTCATCATCTCTAGGTCCTAGGATGGAGTGGAGCTCCACGCTTAGAGGGGAGGCTGCTTCTCCGTCTGCCTCTGCCTCTCCCCCTCCCCCTACTTATGCACTCTCTCTGTATCTCTCTGTCTCAAATGAATAAATAAAAAAATCAAAAAGGATTTTGAATGTTATCTTAAGCAGAGATGGCAGATGTAGATGGGTTCCTCTACTAATAATATTCCATAGCCTCCGCTGTATATGGCTGGTTCCTATCATTCAGGTCTCAAAGCAGCTGTCACATTTTCAGAGAGGCTGTCAAAGTAGGTTTTCTTGGTCACTATGTCACTTTGCTGATTTCCTTCATATGTGGACAGGGACTTTGCCTGAATTGTTAACATGAATCTATAGGTAAACATATACAGCATGTAGAAACTACTTAAATACTGAAAAACAAAGATCATAAAAACCTTAACAGTATAAATACTGTTAACTTTCAGTTGACTATGACTTCAGATGTTGAAATGTGGACCACACATGCATAAATGTTGATTGTACATGACATAGACTGTTTGTAACTTGTATATTTCACTTAAGTGTATTCTGGAGACGTTTTCATGTCTACACCATTTTATACAGATAATCATTCTTTTTTTTTTTTTTTTTTTAAAAAAGATTTTTATTTATTTATTTATTTGACAGAGAGATTACAAGTAGGCAAGAGAGGCAGGCAGGGAGAGAGAGGAGGAAGCAGGCTCTCCACGGAGCAGAGAGCCTGATGTGGGGCTCGATCCCAGGACCCTGGGATCATGACCTGAGCCGAAAGCAGAGGCTTTAACCCACTGAGCCACCCAGGCGCCCCCAGATAATCATTCTTAACAGCTGAGTGATACGGTATGTTCAATATGATGAGGTACAGTCTATAACATCTGATTTGCCTGACAGTTCTTTTATTTTTTATAATTTTGAATGATAGTGCTGAATTTCTATCTACATCTTTGTGTATTTTTTTGTTAGAATAAATGCTTATGATTGAAACTGCTGGGTGAGAGGATCTATACATTAAAGCTTTTTGATTGTGAAATTGCCTGCTGGAATGATATTCTTTTACTCTCATGAATAGCCTATGAGACCATTTATTTCCCCTGGACCCCCTCTAATCATTTTACTCTTTGCTATTTTAATAGGTGAAAAATGGTATTGTTTTTCTGCTTTAAGGTTCAAGAATGAGTATCTTTGAACATTCTCTGTTGTGTTTGGCCACATTTCTTTTGTGAAGTGCATATATATATTCATGCTCAGTGCCCAACTTTTCTGTTAGAGTGTTTGATTCTATAATAGTAGTTTTTTTCTCTCGTATTTTACTACACAGGTTTTTAAACATACAGCAAAGATGAATTTTGCTCATGTATCTGCTATCTAGTTTTTATCATTAACATTTTATAATATTTGCCTTATCACACATTTATCCTTTTATCTAAAGTGAATTTCAGGTATTAGTACTTTTCCATCTAAATACTTTTAACATGCTTGGCATCGACTATAGATTCCATGTTTGTTTAGTTATTTTTTTCTTTTGATGTAAAATTTATATAAAATTAAATGCACGAATCTTTTTACTTTAAATATTTTATTTTTTTAAAGACTTTATTTGTCAGAGGGAGAGAGAGCATGTGCACACACAAGCAGGGAGAGTGGAGCCAGAGGGAGAAGCAGGCTCTCCATTGAGCAAGGAGCCTGATGTGGGACTCAGTCCCAAGATCCTGGGATCATGACCTGAGCTGAAGGCAGCCGCTTAACTGAGTAAGCCACCCAGGCATCCCTAAATGTTTTATTTTAATTTAAAATGGAATTGGGAGGTGGCCTGGGTGCCTTAGTCTGTTGGATGTCTGCCTTTGCCTCTGGTCATGATGCCACCGTCCTGGGATCAAGCCCTACATCGGGCTCCCTGCACTACCGGGAGTCTGCTTGTCCCTCTTTCTCTGCCCTGCTCATGCTTTCTGTCTCTCTCTCAAATAAATAAAATCTTGAAAAGAAAATAAAACAGAATTGGATGTTCATTGATCAAGATTTTTTTATTTGAGAACACACGCATGAACACACATTCAAACACATACACACACACACGGGGAAGAGGAGGGGGAAGAGGGAAAGAACCTCAGGCAGACTCTGTGCTGAGTGTAGAGCCTGTGGCAGGGCTGGATCCCAACCCTGAGATCATGACCTGAGCTGAAATCAAGTTTGACACTTAATGGACTGAGCCACCCAGGAGCCCCACTGTTCAAAATTTTGATGAAGAGGCCAAGACGGTCTTCTGTCAGTGACCCCACGGAGGCAGCTCCACATTGTAGGGTCTTTCATACGCACCCACAAGATATTGCCTAATAGTTCTAGTTTTGATTTTGTAAGAGGAGTGTGAACTTAATTTTTTGTAAAGTATTTGCTGGATTTCAATGTATGTATTTGGCTGTGGAAGCCAAACCCAAGACTAGCTTTTGTTTTCTTTTCTTTTTTATAGGACTTTTGGTCACATTTTCCCCTTGTATTTCCTTTGCCTTAGCTTGCCTTATAGTGGTTTTAAATTTTTATGTAGTCAGATGTCATCATTTTCCTTGTCTTTTTACTCTCATTTGTGTCATACATAGGAAGACATTCCTTACCAAATAATATACAGGTGTTTATATTTTCTTCTGGTGCTTCTCCTTTTTTTACATTTGAATATCTATTAGGAAGAATGTGGTATAGGAATTTTTTTAAAAAGATTAGCAATGGTTTGAGATCATCAGCAAATACTGTCTAATGAATAGTCTTCTGTATATCATTTTCTGAAACAAAATAGAATTTAATGTTTTTATTGATGCCATTTTTTAGTAAAGATTTAATTTTTAAGTAATCTCTACACCCAGCGTGGGGCTCGAACTCACAACCCAAGGTCAAGAGTCGCATGCTCCACTGACTGAGCCAGCCAAGTGCCCTGCTGTCATTTTTATTATAATCTATGTTTGCATATAGTATCTGCTTTCTGTTTTTGAGAGTATCAATTTTTTTTTTATTGGGCTCCATTCTGGGCTCCAATTCACAACCCCAAGATCAAGACCTCAGCTGAGAGGAGGAGTCAGGATGCTTAACGGACTGAAGCAGCCAGGCACCCCAACAAGAGTATCAGATGTCTTTTTAAAAAAAAATATCCTATTCGGGACACCTGGGTGGCTCAGTTGGTTAAGCAGCTGCCTTCGGCTCGGGTCATGATCCCAGCGTCCTGGGATTGAGTCCCACATCGGGCTCCTTGCTTGGCAGGGAAGCCTGCTTCTCCCTCTGCCTCTGCCTGCCACTCTGTCTGCCTGTGCTCGCTCGCTCGCTCTCTCTCCCTCTCTCTCTGACAAATAAATTAAAAAAATTTTTTTAAAAAATATCCTATTCTATTTAATTTCTCTATTCCTACATTTAGATACTTGAGATAATTTATTGGCCACAGGCACATTATCTTTCACTATTTCTTTTTTAAGGTTTCGTCACTTTTCTTTTTTTTTTTTAAGATTTTATTTATTTGACAGAGAGAGATCACAAGTAAGCAGTGAGGCAAGCAGAGAGAGAGAGAGAGAGAGAGAGAGAGAGGAGGAAGCAGGCTCCCTGCTGAGTGGAGAGCCTGATGTGGGACTCGATCCCAGGCCCCTGAGATCATGACCTGAGCTGAAGGCAGAGGCTTAACCCACTGAGCCACCCAGGTGCCCCTCGTCACTTTTCTTATATATTGTTTCATTCAGCTGACCTCTAGCAGAGTCTTGAAGAATGGGGAGAAAGGATAGTGGGGAAACAGCAGCAAGAGTCAAGGCTGAAAGAGGTTGGTAAGTCCCGGGGACTGACTTTTCTGACTTGTAATTGAATTCTTAATCTGTAAAGCAGATTATGCATGTTTATTTTAGTATCCTTAAATTTGGGAAATGTCTATTAAGGTGGTTCAAACTAAATTCCAAAGTTCAAAATATTTATGAGATTTTTAAAGTTTGGGGTGTTATCGAAATGGCATAGGATTCCGCAGTGAGGGTGGTTTTTAATCCTGGCTTTAAAGGAGCAAGTCATAATTTTTGAACAACTATGTGTATCCCCTATATTATTCTTTTTTACGACTGGGTGATTCTTCAGACCAGAGCTGACTCAGCAGGGGGGAGATGCATACTCTAGGATGGCCCACATGGCTGGGGGCCCGTCTGTGCAGCTCTCATACTGTAGTGGTGGCAAGAGGGATCCCAGCAGCATGAGAAGGTAAGCCCCTGTGTCCTTATCCTTTTTAGACCTGTGCTTGTGTCTTATTCCATTGGCCACCGCATATTTAAGGGATGGAGAAGTAGACTGTGCTTCTCTATGGGAGAAGAGGCAGAGTCATATTTCAAACTTAGAAGTCTGAACAGCTTAGTACCTATTAGTACAGTGGTTTACCACAGGAAGTAAAGGAGTTAGCTACCTGGATATCTAACAGAACAGCCTCCCTGGCAGTGAGAAGAGG
This sequence comes from Mellivora capensis, assembly GCA_004024625.1. NCBI lineage: Eukaryota > Metazoa > Chordata > Mammalia > Carnivora > Mustelidae > Mellivora > Mellivora capensis. Next base: position 128,881 of record PISX010002784.1, on the reverse strand, counting down.
CTGTGCACAGACCTGGAGGGGAATAATGCTTGAGATGTTCTTGGGATAGCAAGGAGAGGTCAGTGGGACTAGAAGACAGATTACCTTGGGCTCTAATCATAGAGGTTGGGGCCAGGGTAGGATCTTGTCCTTGTAAGCTGTTATGAAGACTTATTTTTTGTGTGAAAACAAGAGCTAAGGGGAGTTTTAAAGTAGAAGAGTGATATTATCTGACTTGTGTTTTTAAATAGATTACTGCTGGCTGCTGCTTTGAGACTAGATTGTAGGGAAAGAAGAACAGAAGCAGGAGGGCTCCTGAGGCTGCTGCAGACAAGAGCTGACAATGGCTTGCAGCACGATAATGACAATGAAGCGGAGTGATTCTAGGATTCCATGTATGTTTTGAAGACTGAGCCAACAGGATTTTTGGATATGACTGTAGGACAGAAAGAAGAGTCAGTAGCCAAGGTTTTTGGTGTGAGCAGCTAGAAGTATTCACTGTCTACCAAGACTGGAGAAAACTGGATAGAGTAGGTCTTGGAGAGAAGACCAGAAATTCAGGTTTGGATATGTTAAATTTGAGAAGACTATGACATTTGAGTGGAGGTGTCAGGTTGGGTTAAGAGTCTGGAGTTCAGGAGCAACACCTGGAGATAGAAATTTGAGAACATGGGGGTACCGAGGTGGCTCAGTTGGTTAAGTGTCTGATTCTTGGTCTCAGCTCAGGTCTTGATCTTGAGGTTGTGAGTTCAGGCCCCACCTTGGGCTCTAAGCTGGGTGTGGAGCCTACCTAAAAAAAAGGGAAAAAGAAATTTGAGAACATTGAATACTGAGAGCGTTGTGTATGTCTAAGAAGTATTTCCTAAAATGACTATAAATGTAAAATACTTCTAAGTTTTAAAGTTTCATTTGTACCATGGGTATGGTTTGAAGTAGGGAAGAAGAGAAGCAGAGCAGTTTAGCTAGAGCTGAAGTGTATCCTTGGTGATGACAGTAAACTGAGAGTTTAAAGAAGTTGTTAATTGTTCCATCTGTACAGTATTATGAAACATGAAAGTCTGTAGGCTAAGTATCTTATTTGAATATTCCTTTTTACTGAAACATTTACCAGTTTGTTTCTAATTAGGGAAGTTTATTGACGGAGGGCTGCGTAAGTAAACACCTGAAAGGGACAGAAGTTCAAAAGTTGAGGGAAAGGACCATGATCAGATAATCTGTTGTACTCTTTTGAGAGGTTTTTTTTGTTCATTCCTTTGCTCTCTGTGTCTGTCTCTCTCCCTTTAACTTTCTTCATTGTCTGTTAACATAATGAGATGTTCAGGTGTAAGCATGGGGACTAACCCAGAAACTGTCCTCTCTTAACAAATGTAAAGCTTGCTGCTCCGGCCTCGATCTCCAGAGAGGGCTGCCAGACTGAGCCTTAACCAACCCATTCATAGATCCTGGACCATTCAGGAAAATGCAGAAGGGGCCTTAGTTTTTGTGTAATTGAGACGTATACAGAAATGACCTGAGAATGGTTTGGCTTGTGTGGAAGAGAAAAAAACGGATTTATCATTGAGCCAATATTTAGTTCAACTTCCAAATATCTTCATTCGGCAAATATTTATTACTGAACTATTGTGGGGTCAGGAATGCTATCAGGCTAAAATAAATGACCAGAGAGACATGTAAACAAATGATTTAAAAAAAAAAAAAAACCCCAAACACCGTGTTCTTCACCAGATATTCCAGCAGAGTAGGCAGGAGGAGTTATGACGGAAATCAGTTCACTTTTAGGTCCTCAAAACCTATTGGGAGTGCTTTGCACATTTTAACAATGCGTAAGTGTATATGTGAATGTATAAGCAATGTGATTCATGTGTCTGTTAGATAATTTACAAAATACAGACGGAGGTACAAAGGAAAAAATGACCAGTTCCTCCTCATAATGATGGAGAAAAGGGCTTTGCAGGAGATTCAGTGGGTAGAAAGGCCAGCAAGTACGGAGTTAGAAAGCATGAGATGCTCTGAATAAGTTCAGCAGAGCTGGATTGTGGGGTGTATATTGGGAGGTGGAAAGGCCACAAATGAAGCTACTATAGGGTAGACCAAAATCAAGATGCAGAAGTATCTTGTATCGGGGGGCACATGGGTGGCTCAGTCAGTTAAGTGTCAGAGTCTTGATCTCACTTAGGTCTTGATCTCAGTGTTGTGTGTTCAAACCCTACATGAGGCTCCACACCCAGCTACTTCAATAAAATCTTGTACTGGAATTTATTCTGTGGGTCCTACAAGGCTATTGAAAGTTCTTATAAACAGGAATATTAAGAGGTAGAATTCATGAGAAATTCTTAAAAACAAAGTCATTCTTGAATTAGGAAACCAAAGTTGATAGAATTTTTAAAGTTACAAACATATATACTGGAAGTAAGTACAGGTAATGGTCATATCATTTATGGTAGAATCTGTTTTATCCCTTTCAGATTACCTATATGATCTTAGTGTAGTTATAACCTAAACTAGATAATCAAACTTACACTAAGGTAATCAAAATATGCAGGATGGCATTGGTTGGTTTGGGGAAGAGAACATATTTTTGCCTTATGAGATTATTGCAAACATTACTTTTTTCTTTATTAAAAATTCTATTTATTTAAGAGAGTGTGCATGAGGCACAGTGGGGAGGGGTGGAGGGAGAGAATCTCAAATCTCTGATGGTTTCTTGTCTTTTTTGACTTTGACACTTTAAAGTACTGCTCAGGTGTTTTGTAGAATGTCCCTCAATTTGATATTACCTTCTATTTTCTCATGATTGTGAACTGGAGTAATGACTTTTGGGGCTTTTGGATTTTTAACATAATTATAACATAAAATTGCCTTTTTTCAGCATATAGTTCTATGAGTTCTAACACATGTATAAATTTGTGTAGCCACCACTATAATCAGGATATAGAACAATTCTGTCGCCCCTCAAACCTCTGTCATGTTCTTTTGTCACACCCTATCCCCTAATTCGTGCCCCTATTACCTCTGTTCAGTTCTTCATCGTTATAGATTGGTGTCTTGGAGAAAGTCATATAATTAGAATCATAGAAGATGTAACCTTTGATACTGGCTTCTTGGACTCATCATAATGCTTTTGAGGATCCTCTAAGTTGTGTTTAATCAATAGTTATTCCATTTTCTTGCTGAGTACGAAGGTACTGTTAGAATGTTTATCTCTTCCCCTCTCCTCCTTTTTTGATGAGTAATTGAGAAATATCATGTGTCCTTCTGGCACTATAATAAGCAATTTAAGTGAATTTTTTTGTGTGTGAAGTAGGGATTATCATTTTTCCCCATTACAGAAGTGAAAACATATGCATGGAGCTAAAGTAGCCCTAGGTCAAACAACTAGTTAATAGTGGAGCTGGGGCCCAAACCTAGGTCACCTGCTCTAAAGCCTATGCTTTTGGACTACATGGTTAGTTGCTAATCGTCAGCAATATAATTAAGAGCAATTGAAGTTCTTGTTTAACATATCATAAAGTTCCTCTTCTTTTTTGTTTATATTTAGTTCTTTATATTAAAGAGAAAAATAATAGAACTGTAATTTTTTTCATGTTGCTGGTTTATAACCTTTGGGGCTAATAAGCATTCTGTGATTCAGTTTTAAAGCAGAAAGTCAAGCCAAGTAAATCATCAGTCCACAAGCAATTATGAATTAACATGGAGTGCATCTGTTTATGAGAATTAAAGCCATAATACTAAGTTTTTTTCTTTTTTTAAAGATTTTTTATTTATTTGACAGAGAGAGAGAGAGAGAGAGATCACAAGTAGGCAGAGAGAGAGGGGAAACAGGCTCCCCACCGAGCAGAGAGCCCAGTGTGGGACTCTATCCCAGGACACTGGGATCATGACCAGAGCTGAAGGCAGAGGCTTAACCCACTGAGCCACCCAGGCACCCTGCCATAATACTAAGCTTTTTAAAATCTCCTCCTAAACAGGAGCTCTAATTTGTGTTATAGATGAGTAATAAATATTATATAAAAATAGACATTGTCTAAATAGTTTAAATCAGCCTAGTTTAAGAGATTCGCCTTCTATCGCAGTCTTCTTTCTTTTCTTTCTTTCTTTCTAAAGAGCTTGGAGGTTTAGGGTATTTGTTTTTTTGCACTTGTACTAAAAGCCCATTTACTTAACTATCCTCCTGTCATAGGATAAAAAAAATGTTCTCAGAATATTAGTATAAAGTTTCTTGTGTTTTTACAGATATTTTATTAGTGAACTGAAATAAGTGTATTGGGTTTGGGGGAAACTTATAAAATTTCCAGTTATTCTGAATATCTGGTAATTTTATGTATTACTTGCAGTAAACTAAAATTTTGATGAGGAGACTTCTTTCTTAAATGTGGCCTTAATGTGGTATTTGTTCTCTGTTCCTCAAACACTTTTCAGAGGACTTGGAGGGACTACAAAATCATAAAACATCAGAACTGAAATGGGTCTTCAATGTGACCAGATCTCTAGGCTGTCCTAGTATTTGACGAAAAAGGAAACAGGAGTCCCCAGCAGTAGTGTAGCGTGTCCATGGTCACGGTTGGTCATACCAGCTGCATGGTGTGGCTCTTGCCCTCAGACAGGTTACCAGTTTATCTGTGTGGAGATGGACTTACACAGAATTAATTGCAATACGAGGTGGAATGTTCTTGGCAGCAGAAAAGGCACTGCTTTTCTTAAACAAGCCCTCCCCTCCCTCCTCAAGTCTTTTCTTGACTCATTCACTACACAATTACTTTCCATTTAGTTCCTCACCTTCCATTCTGTTAAACTGTCTCTAATCAGATGTTTTGTCTTTTTTTACCTCTACCATAACATGAAAACTCTTCTTTCAAAATTCATAGTGACGTTCATGTTGCTAAATTCTGTTGTTTTTTGGTGTTTTTTTTTTCCCCCCTCAGACTTCATTTTATTTGATCTGTCATTTGGCACAATTGCTCAATCCCTTTTGGTACTCAGATTCCAGGGTAATACCATATTTGCCTTGTTTTCCTGTGACATTTTTGAGTACTCCTTCTCAGCCTTCTCTGCTAGCTTTACTTCAGCTCCCCCACCTCTAAATATTAGAGGGTCCCAGGGGTCTGTCACTGTTACTTTTCTGCCTGTAGCTTTAATATCATATACACATTAATATCATGTATATGTTAATGACTTCAGTTTGCATATCCAGCCCATACCCCTGCGGTGGGCTTTAGGACTGTATCTGCAACTCCGGGACGATATATCCAATTTGACATCTCCACTTGGAACATCTGAAACTTAATGAGTTCAAAACTGAGTTCTTGGGGCTCCTGGGTGGCTCAGTTGGTTAAGGATGTCTCTCTTGATTTAGGCTCAGGTCACAATCTTGGGCTCGTGGAATTGATCCCTGAGTCGGGCTCCCCACTCATTGTGGAGTCTGAGATTTTCTCTCCTGCTCTCCATCTAATACTCCTCCACTACCACTCACACACACTCTCTCTCTCTGAAATAAGTAAATCTTTCTTTCAAAATATTTTATTTTTTATTTGACAGAGCACAAGCAGGGGTAGTGGCAGAGGGAGAAGAAGAAGCAGACATTTAACTGACTGAGCCACCCAGGTGCCTCTAAATAAAGAAATCTTAAACAGAACAAAACCTGAGCTCCTGATGGTTCCATACCCCAAACCACCATCATCTGTGGTCTTTCCTGTCTCAGTCTGGGCAGCTGTAGTCTCTGAGTTGCCAAAAATGGAGTTTTGAGACCTTTCTTTCCCCACCAACTCTTCTCCATCCTTTTAGAATTCTTGTTGGATATTCCTCAAAAACACAGCCATAATTTGATCATATCTTCCTCTTACGCTGCCTCTTTTGTCGGTCATTTTCATCTTCTTTGTGTTATTGCGTTAACTTCTCCTTGCTTCCGTCCTTGCCCCGCTGCAGTGTGTTTTCAACACAGCAGTCAAATCTTATGACTCATATGATGAAAACTCTCCAACTATTAAATCTCTAAACAGTGAGGCTCTCCAACAGTTTCTAGTATTCTTCTTCCTTCTCTTACTCTCCTTCTTACTTTCTTTACATGACCCACCCTTTCTTCCTTGCCTTCCTTGAACATTTTAGGCAAGCTCCCTGTTAAGAGTCTTTCTCTGGCTTACAGGCCTTCTCTGTCTAGAATGTTCTTCCTTAAGATAGGTCTACATGGCTGGAAGTCTTTACTCAGTGTGGCAAAGTAAATCCTCTGTAGCTAGTCTGTCCAAAATGTCATTCTCTCTTCTTTGCTGTCTTGTTTTTTCCCTCTTTGTCCTTATCACTAGCATATTGTATCTTTTATTTATAAATAACATGCTCTATGTTTAGTTTATAATGTTTATCACTTTCCCTTGCTAGAATAGAAATATGTGGGTAGGGATTGTGTATTAACAGTGTGTCTCCTACTGTATAGGAAGGGTCTAGGCCTAGAACAGTGCCTGACACATAGTAGGTGCTCAATAAATATTTGTTAAATGAATGGATACCTAGGAGTACCTCAGATAAGTCATTAACTTGATATTGGGCAAGTCAGTTCTCTCTAGATCTCCTTTCCCTATTTTTGAAATGAATTTGAATTGGACCTGTATTTTTTTTTTATTTATTTATTTGTCAGAGAGAGGGAGAGAGAGCGAGCACAGGCAGACAGAGTGGCAGGCAGAGGCAGAGGGAGAAGCAGGCTCCCCGCTGAGCAAGGAGCCCGATGTGGGACTCGATCCCAGGATGCTGGGATCATGACCTGAGCCGGACGCAGCCGCTTAACCAACTGAGCCACCCAGGCGTCCCGAATTGGATCTGTATTTTTAAGCTTTCTTACAACAACAAAGACTTAAATGTATGTAGTATAGTGGTTCCTTGAAGATTTTTCTAAGAATTCAACTCTTAACAGAAAACTTTGAAAACCATAGTAGGTAGTCCAGATTTTTATTCTGTTTCCAGGGAATCAAAATTTATTAGTTTGTTTCTTTTTCAGCCACCAGTGATAACCAACATCAGTTCACATAGTTTTTTTAGTAAGAAAGATTTCTCTGATAGCAGAGTGCAAGGTGAATTGGAATGTAGGCAGTCAGTGATAGGGAAAGGGACAGTTAGGATATTGTTGTGATACTATTTTTCTACAGGATGATGCAGCAACAAAGGAGGACCTTAAATTTCACTCTAAACTCATTATAAAAAATAGAGGATTTTCTCTCCACAACATTTGGAGATTATTGAATAGTAAGGTAACAAGTATCTTTTTGAGTGGCTGTTGTGTGAAGACCACTGACTTTTTTTTTTTTCTTTTTCAAGGTTTCCTTTCTTTATTTGAGAGAGAAAGAGAGCAAGAGAACAAGATATAGAAAGCAACAGAGGGAGAGAGAGAAGCAGAGTCCCTGCGGAGCAGGGAACCTGACAACAAGGGGCTTGATCCCAAGACCCTGAGATCATGACCTGAGCCAAAGGCACCCATTTAACTGACTGAACCACCCAGATGCCCCTCTATTTTAGGTCCTAGGCTATATAGCAGCAGAGCAGTGGTTCTCTTATGTGCCTGGCACTACTGATACTATTGAATCTGTTCAAGAGTATGTGTGAAGTTCCTTTAGGTAATTCAGAGGTACATCCCTCATTAAAATCCACTAAAGTAAAAGATACATTGTCTTTCATACTGAATTTAAAATTTAATTGTAAGAGATATAATACCATGTTTGTACAAAATTTGAGGTGGTGGACAGCATTTTACCTGGGAACATCATAAAGAATATAATTGTACATCAATTCTTGGTTGCTTTTGACAAGAAAGGAAAGAATAACTCTCAAAATAATACAGTAGAACCTTGTAACACAGGTAGCTATGTGAATTCTGCAGTATCAAATCATGGGCCAGATCGCACCTTTAAAAAATATTTCAGGGGCACCTAGGTGGCTTAATCATTAAGCATCTGCCTTCAGCTCAGGTCATGATCCCAGGGTCCTGGGATCGAGCCCCGCATCGGGCTCTCTGCTCAGTGGGGAGCCTGCTTCCTCCTCTCTCTGCCTGCCTCTCTGCCTACTTGTCATCTCTGTCAAAGAAATAAAAAATAAAATCTTTAAAAACTAGCTTGTTTTCTTATGTTTGAGTTAGGAAAATTCTTTATTAACCATAGTAGTACATGCACTGGTTTTAATGCTCATAGTACTCCTCTGAGGTGGGTACTATTAGCCTAAATCACAGGTTAAAAAAAGGCCACAGGATTGTTAAAGATAGCCCAGGGACACACTGCTAATAGGTAGCAGAGCTGGGATTCACACCCAAGCAGATTGATTCTAGAACTTGTGCTGAGCTGGTTGCCAGTTTTTTTGTTTGTTTGTTTGTTTGTTTGTTTTATTGGTGGAGATTGATTTCTTGGGGCTGTAACTATAACTAGGATTCAGTTTCTATAGGTGGTTAAAACACTGCTTATAGGGACACCCCTGAGGAAGGGGGCAGTGTATTGTAATAGTAGCTCTGGAATCATCTCCCTAGGAACAATTAAGATACTTGTTGCTGTTGAAGAACGGTAATTATTTTCACTTTATGTCTCTTACTTCAATTCTACACTCTAGTGGTCAAAGTACTTCTTTTAAATTACCTTCCAAATATCTGCCATTATCGAATAATGAGATACTTTATATAAATGGATTTTCTCACTAGCAGAAGCTCCTCCTTTTGTACATACATACTTCATAAAAGACTTCACACACTTGTTATTCCCTTTGTCTTTTACAGACCTTCGTCATAATAATGCTGACTTCAAGGCTCTTACTGTTTGGTGATATACTTAGGAAGCACGTAGCACTTATTGACCATATAGGATGGCTTCAGGTTCTAGGACTTTTTTTTTTTTTTAATTTATTTATTTGTCAGAGAGAGAGGGAGAGAGAGCGAGTGAGCAAGCACAGGCAGACAGAGTGGCAGGCAGAGACGGAGGAAGAAGCAGGCTCCCTGCCGAGCAAGGAGCCCGATGTGGGACTCGATCCCAGGATGCTGGGATCATGACCCGAGCCGAAGGCAGCTGCTTAACCAACTGAGCCACCCAGGCGTCCCAGGTTCTAGGACTTTTAAAGTTATATTTATTTGTAGTTTTATAGGTTTTTATTTTAGGCTTCTCTCATTATCCACTCATTTGTTCTGATATCATCCTTTCCCTAGTCCCTCTTTCACCCTTGTAACTTCTAATTAGCTAAAAGATAATCAAATTATTGGGTGTACATGGATATGGCCTAAAATAAATTTCAGCTCTGGGAAATGACTTGGGAGTTTTCCAGTGAACATCTCTTATGACTGCTCAAAGGACACGTTTTTCTTGTTTGGGATCCAAATAGTCATTCTAAATAAATGAGCTCTAAAGTAAGCTAAACATGACGTTTGACAGAGAAAAAATGATGTGGTTTTCTTTTTAGCATAATTTTTTATTAGTAATTTGTTAAACTGTGGGGATTATCTTAGTAAAAAGGTAAATCAGACAGTGTTCAGCGGAATGGAATAAATAGGCACTTAATGGGCAGAAAGTCAGTTTACTATCATTACGTCTTGTAGCAGTTTATAAAGTTCCTTCCTGTCTGAGTCCGTGACAGCTTGTCCTCTCTGCTGTGCCTCTAGGAAGGAAGAATAATCACTTCCAAGTAGTTAACTAATGGGAGAAAACCTTGCCAAATCCTATTTAGTTTTTGTAAAATATTAAGATGAAGCCTAGCTAGGGAGTAGCACTTCATCATGTAAAGCACTTTTGGAAGTGCGTAATGCTTTTAAGCCATTTTGACCAATTTAAGCTCTTACTTAGAATAAATTAATAAATATTCACCCAGGGGACGGGCTAAGTAATTGTACTAACACTGCGGCTGCTTTGACTCCTTGTCAGATGTCTGAGGACTGGGAGAGTAAAACTCCACCGTCCCTATCTTTCGTTGGCAGTCTTAGGATCACCATGTATGGCGCAGCAGGGTGCCTGGCACGCGGTAGGCTTTCATTTGTGGAAAATTTTGTTTTCCACAAAAGTCAAGAAAACTGTGACGATTGCTTGGAAGTAGTAGAATCATGAACCGGGATTGAATTGGTGATTTGTTTAAAATAAGAGTTTTATCAAGATTGCAGTTCCACTTAAAGTCATTTTGCTGTATTATATTTTAGTTCCTTACTAACCCTGGAATTATTTTAAATTTTGTAAATCGGATTAATTCATACTTACTTTTCCATTGAACTTTGAATTAGGAAATTAGAAAGTAGATTTTATGTTTAGTGAAGTTGTGAATCTGATATTGTAGGTTGCTAGCTTTCCAGATGACATAGCAATATACCTTACAAGAAAGTAAGGGTTAATGAGTAGCCTGGTTAGACTCACCGGCCCATTGTTACATTAAAAGTCAGAAAATTTGCTCTCTCCCTTCCATTCCCTCCCGCGTTTTCTTTTCAGAGTTTTACTTACTTGATATATTAAGATAATTTTTAAAAGTTGAGATTTTTATTTTTTAAAACAACATACAGTTTTAATTTTGTTTCTTTGTAGATGATTCTTATTTTGTGATTGTTTAATTTTAAATTATGGTAATTAACATGAGCTGAATAATGGTTTAATCAAGGTAGATCTTGCTCCTTGGCTCCACGTCCCTCCTTTTTCTATACCTCTCCTCTGTTTTTACCTGTAGATTTGCATGTTTGACCTAGCAGAATAATTGGGTCCACAGCAACATGGGCGTGCCTCCCTTAGAAACACTTAGTTTCATGTATGACTCATAGGCTGAAGCACAGACACCACTTCCCCAATCTACAGGAGCCATTTTAACAGCATAAAACTTGCCGGATTGCTTTTTATTTTCAAGCCCAAAGGACAAAAAGAGAACAGGAATATTTGAAGGTAACTTATTATGATTCTGTGTGTTTGCTTCTGGCTGTTTCCTGAGCTGGTAAACGGAGGGTGGCTCTTACCTGTCGAAGAACATGGCTGAATGTGTTCTTTAACTCTCTGAAAAAATGTGTGTAGTCAGTCACATGCCTGATTGCACTTAACTGTGAGGGGGAAACAAAGCATTCAAAATCTGGAAAGTTTTAGATCTTCCTGGACAAGCATTTTTTTTAATGTGTTATATGATTTTTCTTTCTTTCTTTGCCTGTGTGACTTGAGAATAAAGGAGACTTTTCTTTCTTTCTCTTTCATACCACAAAACAAACTTGGGTCAAATTTTCATTTTAAAAAATCTAATTGTATTTGTGGGGATAGAAAGTTAGAGTTAAGTAAACTCTACAATTCATGTGTGATAATGGTGTTAAAAAAAATTCAGAGACACTGGTTTTATTTTGGCATTTTGGTTAAAGGGGAGTTTGGGGACAACTCAGCCATAGGTGTTGCTCATTGATTGTTGTGTCCTTTTCTTAAGTTAGTGAAACTACACTAAACCTTACTTTTTCAAAACTAAGTAGAAGTTTAAGGAAAATGAAGAGTCATTTAGATAATAAGTAAAAGTGGTTATTAAGTAAAGAGGAAGAAAGATAGGACAGTTCATTTACTGTTAGAGAAAAATTAGTAAAGTTTTATAATTCACACTGGAAACTTACTCTGAGAAACAAGTGCAGATGCATGACGAGCTTCTGAGGAAACATGTAGTATTTCAATTTGTGTATAAAGAAAAATTAAAAAAGAGTACTGGCCTGCCTTCTATATTGCTGTTCTTAAAATTTGTTTCTTTTGAAGAAAAAAAGTAATACCTTTTGTGTGAAAGAAAAGATTGCTCAGTCTTTTTCTGGAGTATTTATCATCATTGAAATTACGAAGTTTTCTGACTAGCGTATATTCCGGTGTGCCTTGAAGTTCTAGGTCCTCTGAGAAGCTGAGTGCAGTAGTATTTTACTTATGAAAGCTATTCATGAAGTTAAAATTTGAATGAAAGTAAAATTTGAATGTTCAGTGATTATGAGTAACACTTTTGGAAACCAAAAGTCATATAATTGACTATAATAATATTTAACTAGTTCTTTGGAAATTTGCTGTTCTTAACTTTCTAACCGCTTGAAGACCTATCAGATAAAAGGGAAGGTATAAAGGCAGTTACTTATTCTCTTAGAAAGGATCGTTCTATTAACAGATCTCAATTTTGTGGTTTTGCAGGAAAGGCATAGCAGACATTTTACCAGTTCAGCTCTGAGCCATTGGCTATCATCTTTGTTTGCATCTTGCAGGTTTAGTAAACCTCTGAGTAAGTAGAGGCTGTATTTACTTCTACTCTGATCTGTGTGAAAAATCTAATGAAACCTTTTCGCCTTTCTTTTTCCTTTAAGTTTTTTAAAAGCCAGTGAAAAAGGAAAATAAGTGGTGAAAAGCCATAAGAGAAAAATCTAGCTGCACACAAGTAACTATGTAAATTAAGATTTTATTTATTAAAGAGAAGTAAGAGAATTTAGTTTCTTAAAATTAAAGGACTGTTATAATTTAAAATTGGTCATATATTTCAGTCTCTTACCCATGTGACGAAGACTGAAGTGGGATTTCAAGGAGTTGGGAAGGGGAAAAAAACAGCATGGAAGCAAGGGAAGGCCAGAACGAGTTACTTAGTAGTCTTCTTCCCACTCTTTTCCTTTCATAAGTTTGAATATAAGTTTAGATCAAGTCATCAGAATTAAACTTAGAATTACCCATTCTACCCATTCAGAGAACCGGGGCACTGAAAAAGACTGAAGATCTCCCAGTGGCCTCACTTTCATAGATGAGGATACAGTGGCTGGAGGGGTCTTGTGACTTGCTCAAGGTCGTGCAGCACTTAGCGGCGGGGCTCCCTGCTTGGAGCTGCTCATGCTAGCCCGCACTAACAAGTGATGCTTTGTTTGAAACGGGCTCTATTTCCTTAAGAATAAATAAAACCTTAATTAAGTTGCTTGGTGATAATTTTGGTAGTGAGATGCAACCAAATGATTCTGAAAATGTGTTCAAACAAGTTTCCTTTTTCGTCAGAGAGAAGATGATGCATTTGTTTAATTTCTACGACAGCTTGTTTTCATTACTAGAACTTTTTCATAGTTGAAGCATTGTTTGACATTGCTTGTTTTTTTTTTTTTTAAGATTTTATTTATTTATTTGTCAGAGAGAGAGAGAGAGAGAGAGAATGAGCGAGCACAGGCAGACAGAGTGGCAGACAGAGGCAGAGGGAGAAGCAGGCTCCCTGCCGAGCACGGAGCCAGCCCGATGGGAGACTCCATTCCAGGACGCTGGGATCATGACCTGAGCCGAAGGCAGCCGCTTAACCAACTGAGCCACCCAGGCGTCCCTGACATTGCTTGTTTAAAATGGGTTTAGGGGAGATGGAAATATAAGGAGTTGGGAATTTACTTTGAACTTCCAGATAAAAAGACAGGTTATTTCTGTCTTAGTTCTATCTCCTGTTCTTTTAGGAAGGCAAATACTGTTTTAATACGATGTCTTATTCTGTTAAAGTCTGTGTGTGTGTGTGTGTGTGTGTGTAAAACTTTGCATATGAGTTTACAAAATCTAGATGTCTCGAAATTCTGACATTATACTCATTTTGAATTGAAACTTTCCAGAATTAGTATTCTCATTCCATTTTTTGGTCATATCTTCTCCTCCTTTGAGAGTTTACTGTGCATACTAGGCACTTTTTAAAAATCTTCTGGTCATAAAATATCTTTGTTAACGTTTTGTTGTGTTTTATTGGGGCGATTGAAATTTACTTTAGATCTTCTTTAAGTCTGAAATTTGGTTTTTTAAAATCACTCTGCATGTAACTATTGAATCTCCCAAGTCCCCTAAACCAATTCATTATCAGACCCCCCGCAATGTGGTTGTCATTGTCCTAAAGAACAGACAACACAGAAGTGGCTAGAAAACATGGGCTCTCTCCTCACAGACTTAGATTCTTTTTTCTTTTTTTTTTTTTTTTTAAGATTTTATTTATTTATGTATTTATTAGAGAGGGAGAGAGAGAGAGCAAGAGAGCACAAGCAGGGCCAGGGGTATATGGAGAAGCAGACTCCCCACTAAGTGGTGAGCCAGACATGCGGCTCATTCCCAGGATATTGGAATCATGACCTGAGCCAAAGGCAGACACTTAACCACTGAGCAGCTGAGCCACCCAGGTGCCCCACAAATTTAGATTCTTACTGGGAAAACAGGGTGTGGTAGTAGCGGGTTAACTAAGAATGGAACAAAATCACTGAGAGGTTCAGACTATTTGCCTAGAGGTGAAACATGACTGAAACTTACAATAGGACAGAGTATGGAGCTTTAGGAATTATTAGTATTGAAAAGTGAATAGCATTTGCCTAGGTTAAGAAGAGTGTCTTCACCAAGAAGAATAAGAATGTAAGCTCTTTGAGGTCAGAGAGGTTTCATTTTATTTTTCTATCTTTTTGGAACTTTGACAGAAGTAGCAAACACATACGAATACAGTTATGATTTGCTGACCCTCTACTACTCGGTTGGGCAGATTCTGCTAAAATTAGGGGTGGCTAACCTTTAAAAGGCGTGTGGCCCTCAGCTTCATCTGTCTGATGTCTGCACATCATAACTATTCAAAGGAAAAACACCTACCTGGTAGTAAATGTTTTAAAGCAGTAATCTTCAACCTTTGGTGTAACAGTGAATCACCTGGTTCCAGCCCCAAGATTCTGATTCATTAGGCCTAGGGTTTGGCTTATCAGTCAGCATTTTTAATAATTACCCTAGATGATTGTGGTGCAAGTGCTTGTAGACCACACTCTCAGAAAAAGAGTACAGGTTTAGTTTTTTAAACTAAGGAGGAGCAATCAGTCACTTACTTTGCGGTTTAATAATCGAATTTTTAAGCAATAGGAATGTTTTGAAGCCTGCAGCCTCTGGTAAGTCAAGAAAGTGACTGAAGTAGTTTATTATCAATATTAGAACTTAATAAAACTCCTTCTCTACCCTAGTTATTCCTTTCTTTATTCAACTTTGTGGCTCTCCCTTTTTCTGCCTCTCTAAGTCTGCTTTTCTTCCTCTCACTCCCAAACCCACCACTATATTGACCACAGTAAATAATTAAGCTACTTATTTTTTTTCCAAATGTAATTAGCCTATTCTTTATCTCAGTGAACCGTGGCTCTCCCAGTGTTAGTTTTTTTTAGTACCATCTGGTACTTCTCTTCATTCCCTTATCCTTGGGTTTTTAGACAAAACATTCCTTTCCTGATTTAAGGTAGGATTTATAGCCTTTGAAAATCCTTTTCTCCTGGGAAATACGCTATTATTATTTGCAGTTGTTTGAGGCTGGGAAAAAGGTTGTTTGTTTTGTTTCGTTTTTAAATACCATGTGATGCTTGGATTTGATTTCTGAGGCTTCTTTGGACATTTAACTCCATCACTGATTGCATATTTGTAGGTTTTACCTTATATTACATCCCATCTAACGGGACATAGGTGTTCTCACAGACTCATGTAGAGAAGGGAAGAACAGTCCATCAGTTGAATGGTCTGAAAATAATTGTTGTTTCCATTGTTTGGCCAGGATATTTTGTTCTTTTGCTTAGGAGACGTTTCATATGGATGGTAGAAATTGAATTAGTAATAGCATTGAGTCAGCTGAAGTGATAAGGGCACTTTCCACTATTGGAGCAATCTCTTTCTCCCATTACTGTGAAAATCTACTAAAGAGAAAGTTTTTTTGTATCACCTCTACCTTTGTGTCTTATCAGATGGTCGGTGTATACTAGAGTAAAAGTTGCTCTTGATCTGTACTACAACTGTTGAGGCATTTCACCCTTTATGAAAAAAACAACTTGGGTGCTATTTGCTTTGTTAGCAGAGAGGAAGAAATTAGGCACCTGAGCTTTAGTTGTACACATTTCTGTCCAAAAGCATTTTGATTTCTTCTCTACCAGTTGTAACTATCTGAATCTGGAAAACTCTTCCTAAACTTCTCTTCTCTCACCCCTGTAGGAGTTCAGAACTTTCCCTTTATCTGCCCTTTAATTGCTGAGTAGTAGGTGTCCGCTCTTTTTTGTCTCTGTACTTTACAGCCTGAATGAATTGCTACCGTAAAAAAAAAAAAAGTAACTGTAAGCAATATGAATGCCTTCTAGAGTTTGTTTGGAGACTGATTTAAGAATTTTTATATTAAAAAGTTAATGAAGTGATATATGCACATGATGTTTAAAATCTGTAATGAAAAGCAGCCTCCCTCCTTTTCCCCTTACCTGCTCTCTAGAGGCAGCTACTTTTTTGAAACGTTTTTGGGTTTGTTTTAATTTGTTTTCTTGGCTCTATCCTTGTCTAATTTTCTCCCCCATGTAATAGAAATTCTTCAAGGTAGCAGGAACTAGTATGACTTTACAAGGTAAAAAGTCATGTAAAGTTCATTGTCTGTGTGATGGATGCCCAGTCATATAGTGGACGTTGTGTTTGTGCAAAGTTGTATGGTATTAAAAAAAAAAAATAAGGGGCGCCTGGGTGGCTCAGTAGGTTAAAGCCTCTGCCTTCAGCTCAGGTCATGATCTCAGGGTCCTGGGATCGAGCCCCACATCAGGCTCCCTGCTCAGCGGGGAGCCCGCTTCCTCCTCTCTCTCTGCCTGCCTCTCTGCCTACTTGTGATCTCTGTCAAATAAATAAATAAAATCTTAAAAAAAAAAAACCTTAAAAAAAAATCAAGGAAAATTTGTTATTTTTTGTGTTTTAGGAAACAGTCCTATGAACAATGAAACTAAAACTATAAATATGATGTGTTGAATTAGTAACTGTTTATCTGCATCTTTTTTTTAATATCAAAATACTAAATGGAGGCTTAGTATTGTAATGGGGCAGTTCATTCTCTTTTTTGTTTTAAAACTGAATTGTAGGGGCACCTGGGTGGCTCAGTGGATTAAGCCTCTGCCTTCAGCTTAGGTCATGATCCTGGGGTCCTGGGATCGAACCCTGCATTGGGCTCCCAAATCTTTAAAAACAAAACAAAACAAAACTGAATTGTACTTGTAGGAGAATATATAAAGCATATGCAGTTTGAATATAATTAAAAAGTGTTTGCCTATTACACAACAACCAAGGTTAAGAAGTGGGCTTATTGTGTTAAAAGTCCCCTGCTGCCCCAGGTTTGTTTCTTCTTTTTTTTTTTTTTTAAAGATTTTATTTACTTATTTGACAGACAGAGATTACAAGTAGGCAGAGAGGCAGGCAGAG
Organism: Mellivora capensis; assembly: GCA_004024625.1. Classification (NCBI taxonomy): domain Eukaryota; kingdom Metazoa; phylum Chordata; class Mammalia; order Carnivora; family Mustelidae; genus Mellivora; species Mellivora capensis. The sequence goes on along the minus strand of PISX010002784.1, from coordinate 111,761 downwards.
AGAGAGAGAGAGGAGGAAGCAGGCTCCCTGCTGAGCAGAGAGCCCGACCACGCGGGGCTCAATCCCAGGACCCTGGGATCATGACCTGAGCCGAAGGCAGAGGCTTTAACCCACTGAGCCACCCAGGCGCCCCAGGTTTGTTTCTTCTTAAAAATAATTATTATCTTGACTTTTGTGATTACCTTTTTATTAAATTTTTACCCCTTAGAACTTCATGTAAATGCAGTCACACCATATATATTCTGTAGTGCCTTGTTTCCTTTCATTCAACTCTGTGAGATTTATCTTAATTAATTTTAATTGCCATGTTGTAGTCCATTGTCTGTCTAGACCAGAATTTACTCTCTCTTGTTGATGACATTAGATTATTTCCAGTTTGGGAACATTCTTGCACATGGTTCATGGAACATATGTGCCAGAGTTCTCTAAGGCAGTATCATCACATTGAGGTATGAGAGCTGTTTACAAAGAGTATGGAGAGAATGGATAGTTCAAGATAATTTGGAGTTCTTCATTACTTTTCCTAGGAACAGAGGCCTGCCATTGATGCCTTCTTACCCATTCAGCATCTTACCATGGTTTATTATCCTGGGGGGTAAAATCCTTGAAGACCCTAAACAGATGGGCAATTGATGCATTTCAGAGTAAGTTGTAGGCGTCAACATATTTGACTACTAAACAGTTTACCATGCCTGTCATTTATTAGAGTTATTTCAAACAATTTTGAGTTAAATTCTTAATAGAATAAATATAATATAGTCCCAATTATGTACATAAAAATAATGTGATTATTGATACATACGTATTAAAGCTGTAAAAATATGGATAGATAGGGGCCACATCAAATTTAGAATAGTTGGGAGGGATAAAACGAGATTAGAGAGGTATATATAGGAGGTGTTAGCTATATGTGACTTTTTTTCCTTAAGGATCTGAAACAAATTATGGTAAAATATTAGTGTAAATAAAGCTGGATGATGGCTAGATTAATGCATTCTCTTTCTCTTTGGTTGAACTATTTAATAATCAGTTTTACTATGTAAGAGCTAGTTTATTTTTGCCCCACATTTATAAATAACTGAGAAATAATGTTAATTTGCTGAGGAACAGAAGGTTGATTTTTTAAAATGTTGAGCAAATTCTACATCATAAAATATGTTAACTGCCTGCTTCAGTTAAAGATTAGCTCGATTCAGAACGAAGTTGTAAGACGGTGTCCCGTACAACTAGTAAGATGACTCTAGACCTACTTCTGACGGATAACTTCCAATTGAGATCCATTAAGAAGTTGGAGTTAGAGTTTGCTAGAAATAATTCCATATTTAGAATCTTCGCACATTCAAATATTATTCAGAAACACATTTCAGGGGTGCCTGAGTGGCTTAGTCAGTTAGGTATCTACCTTTGACTCAGGTCATGATCCCAGGCTCCTGGGATTGAGCCCTCCCTGTGGCTCCTGGCTTGGCGGGGGAGTCTGCCTCTCCCTCTGTCCCGCCCTCCACCATTTGTGTGCATGCCTGCTTGCTCTCTTTCACATAAAACCTTTAAAAAACACATTTCAGAACAAAAAGATTCATAAGACATACAAAATTGATAGAGTATTAATTGACACTATTGATAAACTTCAGTAAGCTGTTACCCCAAATTAGCTTTATTGACATAATCAATGTTTTTAACTTCCTTAACATTTTTACGATAACGACAGCAATTCCTCTATCTTTGTTGATTTTTTTGTTGTTGTTATAAACTCAGTGTGGAATCTCTGTATGTAAGGTTTCCAAAATTTAATAATATAATTGGGGTATTTGCTATTAAAAAGTGAAAACCAAGATCTTAATCCATGTTTTTGCTTTCATAGTAATCTTTTGGCTCTCTTTTACAAGATTTCCCCCACAATGAGGGCGCCTGGGTGGCTCAGTTGGTTAAGTGACTGCCTTGTGCTCAGGTCATGATCCCGGAGTCTTGGGATTGAGTCCCGCATCAGGCTCACAGCTCCACAGGGAGTCTGTTTCTCACGCCCGCACTCTTTCTCCCTCAAATAAATAAATAAAATCTTAAAAAAAAAAAAGGATTTTCCCCACAGTGTTTGTATAAGTAGTGGTAGAGATGACAGGGACAGAGAAGAACAAATGGAAGTAGAAGTCCTACAATTTTATAGTAAGAAGGATTCTTATAAGTCATAGTTTAGGAGTCTCCTGAGCTTTTTTTTTTTAATTAAATTCCTTTTCAATCTGTATAATTTACTGATTCATTCAACAATTTATTATCTGTTAGGCATTATTCTTGATGTTGGGGAATATATCAGTGAATAAAACATAGAATTCATAAATTATATATATAATATATATATATCCTGTTAATTGACTTCCACTTAAAATGTATTCTAATTAGATTAAAAGATTAGAGAAAGTTACAGATGAATTAGGTTAGTGATCCTCAAAGTGAAGAAAGCATTCTAGAACTTATATTTTTAACAGCTTTATTTTACCAAGGGAATAAAAAATGTATCCCACAGAGTTTTCTTTTCAATATACCATTCTTCTGAGAAAGGATCCCTGTAAAGGGCATTTAATAAATAATAATAGCCCATGCTTGTAAAGAATTTATATGTTGACAAATATAACCATGGAAACAAAAGCTCTTTGTCGTCCTCAATAACTTTTAAGAATATAAATGGGTCTTGACACCAAAAGAATGTTGCATGATTACAAACCAGTGTTTTAAATATCATTCTTACAGATTTTTTTTCCATTCTTTTTTTTTTAATTTTATTTATTCATTTGAAAGAGAGAGAGATAAAGCACAAGCAGGGGGAAAGGCAGAGGCAGAGGCAAAGGGAGTAGACACCCTGCGGAACAGGAAACCCAATGCAGGGCTCAAGGTGGGGCTCTATCCCAGGACCTGGAGAGCATGATCCAAACCAAAGGCAGACACCCAACCATCTTAGCCACCCAGGCAACCTTTTTTTCCATTCGTAAATTTATTTAGGAAACTATGGTTAAATAACTTGCCTAAGATTGGATAATTTAATAGATTACTGGTACTAACAGCATTTGATTTAATCTTTTTTCCTATTGATAATAAAGTGGAGCTTTATATAAATTAAATCAGTGTTTAAAAAAATCACAAGTGTTCTAATCTAGAGCTAGAACAAAACCGTTAGTTTGGAGGTTTTTTTCCCAATAATAAAGACAGTGGATCACTTTTACCGTATATTTATCTGTGTCCCTCCAAGTTCCTTCCACAAATAACAGCAAAAGTCACTAAAATTGGGGAGAGTATTGGGGCACATGGTTGGCTCCATTGGTTGAGTGTCTATCTTTGGCTCAGGTCATGATCCCAAGATACTGGGATAGAGCCCCAAGCAGGGCTCTGCTCAGCAGGGAGCCTGCTTCTCCCTCTGCCTCTGCCCCTTCCTCTTTCTGCTTCTGCTCTCCCTCTTTCTCTCTAAAATAAATAAATAAAATCTTTTTAAAAAGCTGGGGACAGGCACCTGGGTGGCTCAGTTAGCTAAGCGACTGCGTTTGGCTCACATCATGATCCTGGAGTCCCAGGATGGAGTCCCATGTTGGGCTCCCTGCTCAATGGAGAGTCTGCTTCTCCCTCTGACCCTATCCTCTCTCATGCGTGCGCTCTCTCTCTGTCTTTCAAATAAATAAATAAAATCTTAAAAAAAAAAAGTTGGGGAAAGTATTATTTATATTTAATACACTGTAAGTTATTAATTACAGTGATTATTAAATATGTAATATATAGTTAATATACTTATGTTTAAATTATCATATTTAATGTTAAAATATTAAAGTTGCTAGTAAAGAAATGCAAATTAAATGAAATTACTTGGGGCACCTGGGTGGCTCAGTGGATTAAAGCCTCTGCTTTGGGCTCAGATCATGATCCCAGAGTCCTGGGATCGAGCCCTGCATCGGGCTCTCTGCTCGGCAGGGAGCCTGCTTCCACCTCTCTCTCAATCTGCCTGCCTCTCTGCCTACTTGATCTCTGCCTGTCAAATAAATAAATAAAATCTTTTAAAAAAATAAATGAAATTACTTTTGCCCATCATATTGACAAAAATCAGAGTACTGTGGGATGGTGAGAACACCATTAAACGTATCTGCGTGTAGTCTGTTGATAGCAGTATTAATCAAAAAGCCTTCTGGAGAGGAATTGACTTACATTAAATGGTTTGAAAATGTACCTGTTTTTGACATAATAATCTCAGTTGTAGGACTCCATCTCAAAGAAAATTTAAGGATGGGAACAGAGATGAAACTATGAAAATACTTGAACCACTGGTTTTTAATAGCACAGCAGTTTATAAATTTTATGCCCTATCTCCTCAAACTTTGTTTCCTTTATACTCTTAAAAATTACCAAGGATCCCGAAGAGCTTTTATTCATTTGAGTTACCTTTATCAGTATTTACTGATATTAGAAATTAAAACAAAACTTTAAAATATTGATACAGTAATATCCTGAAAAATAATAAACTCATTACATGTTAACTTAGTTATTTTTATAAAAGACAAGTGTGTTTTCTTTTTTTTTAAAGATTTTATTTATTTGACAGATCGCAAGTAGTCAAAGAGGCAGGCAGAGAGAGAGGGGGAAGCAGGCTCCCCACTGAGCAGAGAGCCAGATTCGGGGCTTGATCCCAGGACCCTGGGATTATGACTTGAGCCGAAGGAAGAGGTTTTAACCCACTGAGCCACCCAGGTGCCCCGACAAGTATATTTTCAAAAACAAAAACTGTATTGAAAGGAGTACAAATCTTTTTTTTTTTTATTTTTTTTTATAAACATATAATGTATTTTTATCCCCAGGGGTACATGTCTGTGAATCACCAGGTTTACACACTTCACAGCACTAACCATAGCACATACCCTCCCCAATGTCCATTATCCTACCCCCTCTCTCCCGATCCCCCTCCCCCCAGCAACCGTCAGTTGGTTTTGTGAGATTAAGAGTCACTTATGGTTTGTCTCCCTCCTGATCCCATCTTGTTTCTTTTATTCTTTTCCTACCCCCCATGTTGCATCTCCACTTCCTCATATCAGGGAGATCATATGATAGTTGTCTTTCTCCGATTGACTTATTTCACTAAGCATAATACCCTCTAGTTCCATCCACGTCATTGCAAGTGGCAAGATTTCATTTCTTTTGATGCTGCATGGTATGCCATTGTGTGTATATACCACATCTTCTTTATCCATTCATCTGTTGATGGACATCTAGGTTCTTTCCATATTTTGGCTATTGTAGACATTGCTGCTATAAACATTCGGGTGCACGTGCCCCTTCGGATCACTGTGTTTGTATCTTCAGGGTAAATACCCAGTAGTGCAATTGCTGGGTCATAGGGTAGTTCTATTTTCAACTTTTTGAGGAACCTCCATGCTGTTTTCCAGAGTGGTTGCACCAGCTTGCATTCCCACCAACAGTGTAGGAGGGCTCCCCTTTCTCTGCATCCTCGCCAGCATCTGTCATTTCCTGACTTGTTAATTTTAGCCATTCTGACTGGTGTGAGGTGATATCTCATTGTGGTTTTGATTTGTATTTCCCTGATGCCGAGTGATGTGGAGAACTTTTTCATGTGTCTGTTAGCCATCTGGATGTCTTCTTTGCAGAAATGTCTTTTCATGTCCTCTGCCCATTTCTTGATTGGATTATTTGTTCTTTGGGTGTTGAGTTTGATAAGTTCTTTATAGATTTTGGACACTAGCCCTTTATCTGATATGTCGTTTGCAAATATCTTCTCCCATTCTGTCAGTTGTCTTTTGGTTTTGTTAACTGTTTCCTTTG
>PISX010002784.1:0-105859 GCA_004024625.1 Mellivora capensis | reverse complement strand
TGTCGAAGAGGTTGCTGCCTGTGTTTTCCTCAAGGATTTAGATGGATTCCTTTCTCACATTGAGGTCCTTCATCCATTTTGAGTCTATTTTCGTGTGTGGTGTAAGGAAATGGTCCAATTTCATTTTTCTGCAAGTGGCTGTCCAATTTTCCCAACACCATTTATTGAAGAGGCTGTCTTTTTTCCATTGGACATTCTTTCCTGCTTTATCGAAGATGAGTTGACCATAGAGTTGAGGGTCTATTTCTGGGCTTTCTATTCTGTTCCATTGATCTATGTGCCTGTTTTTGTGCCAGTACCATACTGTCTTGATGATTACAGCTTTGTAATAGAGCTTGAAGTCCGGAATTGTGATGCCACCAACTTTGGCCTTCTTTTTCAATATTCCTTTGGCTATTTGAGGTCTTTTCTGGTTCCATATAAATTTTAAGATTATTTGTTCCATTTCTTTGAAAAAAATGGGTGGGTTTTTGATAGGGATTGCATTAAATGTGTAGATTGATTTAGGTAGCATAGACATTTTCACAATATTTGTTCTTCCAGTCCAGGAGCATGGAACATTTTTCCATTTCTTTGTGTCTTCCTCAATTTCTTTCATGAGTACTTTATAGTTTCCTGAGTATAGATTTTTAGCCTCTTTGGTTAGGTTTATTCCTAGGTATCTTATAGTTTTGGGTGCAATTGTAAATGCGATTGACTCCTTAATTTCTCTTTCTTCTGTCTTGTTATTGGTGTAGAGAAATGCAACTGATTTCTGTGCATTGATTTTATGTCCTGACACTTTACTAAATTCCTGTACAAGTTCTAGCAGTTTAGGTGTGGAGTCTTTGGGTTTTCCACATACGGTATCATATCATCTGCAAAGAGTGAGAGTTTGACTTCTTCTTTGCTGATTTGGATGCCTTTAATTTCTTTTTTTTTTAAATTTTTTAAAAAATTTATTTATTTGTCAGAGAGAGAGGGAGAGAGAGCGAGCGAGCACAGGCAGACAGAGTGGCAGGCAGAGGCAGAGGGAGAAACAGGCTCCCTGCCGAGCAAGGAGCCCGATGTGGGACTCGATCCCAGGACGCTGGGATCATGACCTGAGCCGAAGGCAGCTGCTTAACCAACTGAGCCACCCAGGTGTCCCAGATGCCTTTAATTTCTTTTTGTTGTCTGATTGCTGAGGCTAGGACTTCTAGTACTGTGTTGAATAGCAGTGGTGATAATGGACATCCTTGCCGTTTCCTGACCTTTAGTGGACAAGCTTTCAGTTTTTCTCCATTGAGAATGATATTTGCGGTGGGTTTTTCATAGATGGCTTTGATAATATTGAGGTATGTGCCCTCTGTCCCTACAATTTGAAGAGTTGATCAAGAAGGGATGCTGTACTTTGTCAAATGCTTTTTCAGCATCTATTGAGAGTATCATATGGTTCTTGTTCTTTCTTTAATTAATGTGTTGTATCACATTAATTGATTTGCAGATGTTGAACCAACCTTGCAGCCCTGGAATAAATCCCATTTGGTCGTGGTGAATAATCCTTTTAGTGTACTGTTGAATCCTATTGGCTAGTATTTTGGTGAGAATTTTCGCATCTGTGTTCATCAAGGATATTGGTCTGTAATTCTCTTTTTTGATGGGATCCTTGTCTGGTTTTGGGATCAAGGTGATGCTGGCCTCATAAAATGAGTTTGGAAGTCTTCCTTCCATCTCTGTTTTTTGGAACAGTTTCAGGAGAATAGGAATTAATTCTTCTTTAAATGTTTGGTAGAATTCCTCTGGGAAGCCGTCTGGCCCTGGGCTTTTGTTTGTTTGGAGATTTTTGATGACTGTTTTAATCTCCTTACTGGTTATGGGTCTGTTCAGGTTTTCTATTTCTTCCTGGTTCAATTGTGGTAGTTTATATGTCTCTAGGAATGCATCCATTTCTTCCAGATTGTCAAATTTGTTGGCGTAGAGTTGCTCATAGTATGTTCTATAATTGTTTGTTTTTTTTTTTGTATTGGTTGTGATCTCTCCTCTTTCATTCATTATTTTATTTGGGTCCTTTGTCTTTTCTTTTTCATAAGTCTGGTCAGGGGTTTATCAGTCTTATTAATTCTTTCAAAAACCAGCTCCTAGTTTCGTTGATTTGTTCTATTGTTTTTTTGGTTTCTATTTCATTGATTTCTGCTCTGATCTTTATTATTTCTCTTCTCCTGCTGGGTTTAGGCTTTCTTTCTTGTTCTTTCTCCAGCTCCTTTAGATGTAGGGTTAGGTTGTGTATTTGAGACCTTTCTTGTTTCTTGAGAAAGGCTTGTACAGCTATATATTTTCCTCTCAGGACTGCCTTTGCTGTGTCCCACAGATTTTGAACTGTTGTGTTTTCATTATCATTTGTTTCCATTAATTTTTTCAATTCTTCTTTAATTTCCTGGTTGACCCATTCATTTAAGAAGGATGCTGTTTAGTCTCCATGTATTTGGGTTCTTTCCAAATTTCCTCTTGTGATTGAGTTCTAGCTTCAGAGCACTGTGGTCTAAAAATATGCAGGGAATGATCCCAATCTTTTGATACTGGTTGAGACCTGATTTATGACCCAGGATGTGATCTATTCTGGAGAATGTTCCATGTGCACTAGAGAAGAATGTGTATTCTGTTGCTTTGGGATGAAATGTTCTGAATATATCTGTGATGTCCATCTGGTCCAGTATGTCATTTAAGGCCTTTATTTCTTTGTTGATCTTTTGCTTGGATGATCTGTCCATTTCAGTGAGGGCAGTGTTAATGTTCCCTACTATTATTGTATTATTGTTGATGTGTTTCTTTGATTTTGTTATTAATTGGTTTATATAGTTGGCTGCTCCCACAAGAGGGGCATAGATATTTAAAATTGTTAGATCTTCTTCTTGGACAGACCCTTTGACTTGATAGTGTCCTTGAAAGGAGTACAAATCTTTATTTAATCTTTGGCTTAACAGAAGATAGCTAGATTTTCATATCTGCTTCTGTTGCAATATATTGCTTTTGTTGAAGAATGTGAAGAAAATTTGGCCTAATACAGATTTCTAGTTGGAAAAAGGAGATGTATTTTTTTCTTTTTCATTTTTATTTATTTTTTAAATTTCAGTGTAACAAAATTCATTGTTTATGTACCACACCCAGTGTTCCATGCAATATGTGCCTTCCATAATACCCACCACCAGGCTCACCCAACCTCCCACCACCACCCCCCAAGGAGATGTATTTTAATAGCCACTTCAGATAGGAGTTTTTACTTTGATACTATGCCAAAACTCAACAAATGCTAATTTCTTAAAGGTTAGTGCAGTAGGGAGTCTGAAACCCTATTGGTGAATTTTGACAGACAAAATCCATTTGTCTGTCTAGCACTTTGATGAATTAATGTTTTCCTGAGGTAAGATTCTATAACATCATTCATCGATCATCTGAATATTCCAAATGTTGACCTGATATTTTTAAAAATCACATTTTTAAATATTATACTAGTCTTATCAAAAAGTTTTTTAAGTATTAGAAAGCTAATAAGCCCAACGTAGTGTACATAAATTTTCTAAAATTCTGATTTTCAGTTGAAAGCTCGCATTTATCATTGGTGACAATTGCTGTTAGTTGTTTTCCCTGAAGTGACAGGGTCACTTTATTCATTTTTGGGAACTTGTATACCAGATACCCAGTTATGAATAATAAGTAGTTCTTTGAAGTAAAAATGGTGTTCCATGAAAAAAGCAGCTAGCTTAGCTCACAATTAAAGTAATTAGTGAAGAGCCTGGCTGGCTCAGTTGGTAGAGCTTGCGACTCTCCTCAGGGTCATGAGTTCAAGTCCCGGGCACCACATTGGGCATGGAGCCTGCTTTAAAAACAAAAGACAAAAAAAGCAAAACAAATAATTGGTGCTTTTGGCCAAGACAACCATTCCGTTTTAGAATGTGTACTTCTCATTTATCACTCACAGTGCTAAAAAGGCATGTATTTAATGGTTGAAATTTAAGAAAAGAAGTAGTTTTACTCTCCATCAAGAGTTCTTTTTTTTTTTTTTTTTTTTTTTTTTAGGATTTTATTTATTTGAATGAGAGAGACAGCATGAGACAGGGTAGGGTCAGAGGGAGAAGCAGACTCCCCACTGAGCAGGGAGCCTGATGCAGGTCTTGATCCCAGGACTCCAGGATCATGACCTAAGTTGAAGGCAGTTGCTTAACCAACTGAACCACCTAGGTGCCCCTTCATCAAGGACGTTCTTTTTTTTTTTTTTTTTAAGATTTTATGTATGTGTTTGAGAGAGAGACACTGAGAGAGAGCATGAGAGGGGAGAAGGTCAGAGGGAAAAGCAGACTTCCTGTGGAGCTGGGAGCCCGACTTGGAGCTCCATCCGGGGACTCCAGGAACAGGGCCTGAGTTGAAGGCAGTTGCTTAACCAGCTGAGCCACCCAGGCATCCCCATCAAGGACATTCTTAAATGAAACTGCCTTCTTTTAAATGTGAGTGCCTTGTGGTAAAAAATACAGTGACTAGTATGGTTTGGTGATACAGCCTATTTCATGCTAAGGCTAACATTTATATCTGCCCACCTTCGCTTTTTCACTCTTAATGTAAATGTGAACAAGGTGAGCAAAGGCAGATAGTACCCTAGTATTACTATGAAGATAGTTTTGACCTCATGAACTCTCTGATGAAAGGGGTTCTGGATCCTCTGTGGGTCTGAGGATTACATTTTGAGGATCACTGTAATTTGGCAACCTTAGAAATAGTTCAAATGTCCAGAAATGGGGCTTGGTTAAATAAGTGATTGTACTTCTACACAGTTATATGATAGGAATATAAATTTGTGAAAGTCTGTGTTAAATATGAGCTTATTATACAGTATTTTTCTACACTGGGTGCCTCTGTAACGAGGAAATCAGCATTTCTCAAATTTATGTGTTGATTCTGACCCTCAACAATTCCATTTAGTTGGTGATTTTGTAATTAAGGAAAGGGAAAGAGATTAAAAGGCAAAGAAGGCAGTTGCTGTCTTCCCTTCCAGTCTGAGGGATTTCTGTGTAGTGCCTTTGAGTTTAATCTTCAGTGTAAAAGGAATCGGCAGTGGTATCAATCATTTTTAAATGCTTTATAGAAATAGGTGAAATACGCCTTCAAATTCACTTCTTCCTTATAGAATGACTTCCTCATTTGTCATTTTCTGATTTACATATTCTTACTGTGTTGCTCTTAATTGGGAGAACTTTGAGTTGCTCTAGATTACTTAGCTTCCGAGTGAATTAAAGAAGTTTCTGTAACAAGCACAGCCAGAGATTTTCTCACTGTAGTTTAGAACATCTTGCTGATGGAACCATCACTGTGTCCCGTGGTGTTGGTGTAGCCTACACCTTTTAGGCAAGTCAGAAAAAGACCATTAGGGTTAGACCTCCAGGCTTCTTGTTAAGATTTCCACACATGGTGTTTGTTTTTAAGGGGAACCATCCATGTTCTGCGGAAAGTCTGAACACTTTTCATGAGAGGCATCATTGAAGATAGTCTGCTTTCTAGATCTTAGATACGTCTCTTTGTCATAATGGAAGTGTAATAGCCATGACTTATTTTCAGTGACAATATTTTTCTAAGCACTCAGTTCTAGAGAATGTTTAATGTTTAAAATTTCTTTTCAGATAATCTTTGTGTTTATTCAAAATTTTGTGTCTTGTTAAGGTATGCTGGGAGAACATATATAGTATGATACTATTTATATAAATTTTAAAATATACCAGAAAAGGGGTGCCTGGGTGGCTCAGTGGGTTAAAGCCTCTGCCTTCGGCTCGGGTCATGATTCCAGGGTCTTGGAATCGAGCCTTGCATTGGGCTCTCTGCTCTGCAGGGAGCCTGCTTCCTCCTCTCTCTCTCTGCCTGCCTCTCTGCCTACTTGTGATCTCTGTCTGTCAAATAAATAAATAAAATCTTAAAAAAAATTAAAAATTAAAAAAAAATAAAATATACCAGACAAAACACATTCTTATGTATTAGAGCCTAAGGCAAAATAATGTGACGATTTTAGATTTAAATTAGCCTAATTAATTAGAATTAATGTTATGTGTGTTTTTTTAAAGCCTTTATTTTACTTTTCAAAAAAATTTATTCTAGGGAGGGAGGGGTAGAGGGAGAGAGAATCTCAAGCAGGACTCCCCACTGAGTGTGGAGACTTACATGAGCTCCATCTCACAACTCTGAGATCATGAACTGAGCCAAAATCAAGAGTAGGATGCTTAACCAACTGAGCCATTCAGGCACCCCAATGTCATGTGTGTTTTATTTTGACAGTCAGGGGTGCCTGGGTGGCTCAGTTGGTTAAGCGACTGCCTTCGGCTCAGGTCATGATACTGGAGTCCCAGGAACCTAGTCCCACATCCGGCTCCCTGCCCAGCGGGGAGTCTGCTTCTTCCTCTGACCTCTTCCCTCTCGTGCTCTCTGTCACTCTCTGTGACACTCTCTGTCTCTGTCACTCTCTGTCACTCTCTCTCAAGTAAATAAGATTTAAAAAAATAATAAGGGTGAGCCTGGTGGTATTTAGGAGGGCATGTACTGCATGGAGCACTGGGTGTGGTACATAAACAGTGAATCTTGGAACACTGAAAAGAAAATAATAAATAATTTGAGAAACAGTTTGAAACAATTTGCATTTAAAAACATGATATATTTTATAAATGATCTTATTGAAAATGTTTAATGATACAAACTTTCTAAACTGGATGTTCTATTTGATCTTTTGATCTATGGATCAGAGACAGATTTATGTGTTGTTAAAGGATAATTCACAACCTTTTAGTCTCAGGAATAAACTGAAAGGAAGGTGTAATGTACACCTGCCCTTGGTAGAAACAAACAGCTGCACACTATCGTTAGCATATTTGATTTTTTTTTAAGATTTTATTTATTTATTTGTCAGAGAGAGAGAGAGAGAGAGAGCGAGCACAGGCAGGCAGAGGCAGAGGGAGAAACAGGCTCCCTGCCGAGCAAGGAGCCCGATGTGGGACTCGATCCCAGGACGCTGGGATCATGACCTGAGCTGAAGGCAGCCACTTAACCAACTGAGCCACCCAGGCGCCCCAGCATATTTGATTTTTGAGAAGGTGGTGGGCACTAGGTTCTTAGATGCTGTGAGACTTTCCACCATACTTAAGGTGATGATTGACCAAACATCAGAGGCGAAGGGAACTAACGTGTAAGGAAATAGATACTTCCCTTGGGGTTCAGGGATCATTTATTCCTAGATATTGGGGACAATTGAGGTAATACATTTACAAGAGCAGCAGTGTACCAAAGACATGCTAGGAAGACACTAATGACTCTTATACTCTTGAAAAGAATGAACTATATTCTTCCACTGAAAAATACTGGGTAAGAAAGAAATCGTTTTCCATGCCACTCATTTAAGCAGTGTTACTTATTTTAGGAGCATGGTGCCCTGCTTAAAGTTGACTATTAAGTGCATACTAAGTTCTGTTTAGAAAAGAGGTCACAGGAAGCTCTATATGGGCTTATGTGTAATAAAATAGAGTCATTCTGAATATGATCTAGAGAGGAATGACACTGAATCCTGGTGAAATTGTAGTTGTGGTAGCTTACAACGTAGGTAAGAATTGACCAAGATGAATGGAGAAGATGCTTGCATTGCATCCAAGATTTTATAGAATATGAGGCATTTGAATGATGAATTGAGTTGATTCTTAAGAATTACTAGTTTGGAAGGCAGCTAGGCATGATGAAAAGTAAGCACCTCTGCTTTAGTCGTAAGTAATTGGAAGTTTGCTTAAAATGACTTAGAGCAGTAAAAATTTACCTCCTGAGAACCGATTTTTATTTAGTTTGTGTGTAGTCATGAATTGAGCATAAATGAGTAAATAATGTTAGCCAAGTTTGGGATATATAGGGAACTGGGCAAGGGGGTCGAAATAGTTTGGTTGAAGGGGAACCTAAATTATAATCTGGGAAGAGTACTGACAAGAAGCCATGGTGACCAAAGATCAAAGAGGCAAGTAGTTATCTGCCCTGCTTTGAGTCAACTGCTGGAAGGTTAATTTTTTTTTTTTTTTTTTAAGGTGGTACTTATCTCTTACTTACCTAGGTGGTCAAGTGTTACTTCTCTAACCAGTTTGAGGGCTTATTCTATTGTTCAGACACTTGATTTTTTTACTCAGTCATTGTGGTTCTTCAAGTCTTAATTTGTAAGACATTTACTCCTAAGGATACTTTTTCAGAAAACTGTAATAATGAGTTTTTGTGTGCCTAATGAACTTAGATCCCAGCCTCAGAATACCTTTTTATTTGCTCTGTTTTCATAAACACTCTTCACCATTCCTATGTTATAGTTGACTGTACTTTGATACAGTTTCACATAAACTATTGGACTATTTATAAAACAAGACATAAAGATGTAGCAGAGAAGGCAGGAAGTACTTGACGTTTGTATGCCATATCTTGTTCTCTGCTTCCTGTCGGTTAAACCACGATGAGAGGAACAGAGACACAGATGTACAATTGCTGCTTTAATTTCCCATTAGGGAGACCCGTTAAATATAAAGCTTGTTTCATTAAACTTCGGTCACTCGTTGATTCTAGGTATGTTGTAGGCTTGTTTTGTATTATATGGATTGTATGAATTACAGTTTTGTTTGATACAGAAAATATAACTTTTATATAATTAAACGTGTGTTTTGTGAAATTTTTATAGGTCATAAAGGATTGGCTTTCAAATTTGTATATATGATGTATATTCAATACGAAGTGATAAACTAATATTTTGATCTTGAAATTTTAGTATTTAAGCGTAATTTTATTTTTGTATTTTGGCATATCCAGATTCTTTAAAACATTTAAAGCATTTTATTGTATGACTTTAAGATGACAAAAGGAAGGTCACAGAGCTTGACTTACTCAAAATATAGTAGATGGAAGAGCTAGGATTTGAAAGTGTGTTTTCTGATACTAGTAGGTCCTGTGTCCTTTTAGGAAAAGTTTGTTTTTATTAAATTCCTATTACACTTATTATTCATATTATTCAGTGATTCAGACTTTTAAATTTACCTTTGCCTGTTCTACCTGGAATATCACCCCCACACACACCCTGCCCCCGCCCTTGCCACCGTCCCCACCACCTCCCTCATGTTATCTCTGCTTTGAAAAAAAGAAATGCTACTTATGCCTAAAGAAATGGCCCACATGTCACTTCCCTGTGAAGTTTCTCAGGTTCTCACAGGTATTTAACTCTTCCTTTAACACTTGGTTGACTTAATTATTTACATTGTTCTTTGGTTATCTGTTTACGTACTTTTTTTCTTGCTTAAGGCAGTAAACTGCTTCTTTATTTTTGTGTACCTAGTGCCTAGCATGTAATAGATTTTATAAATACTTCTTAGAGGAATAAAATACATGCTTGATATTTCTTTTCTTCGTTCCAGAAACAAAAAAGCTGACTAAAGAACTATAGTATGATTCTTTTCTACAATATTCCTTTATGGTTTATTTGTAAGAAACAGTTTCATTATAAGATTTCTTTCCTGCTTCTTCCTTCCCCCTCTTTGTTTTTGCTGTTTATAGAAATGAAGTGTCTTAATGAGATTATTAGTGTTTTCAGCATAATTGGAAGTGGTGATTATTGGCTCACTAAAAAATATGGCTGAGAATACCTTAGTATTGATTGCTGTACATCAAAAATCTTTTTCTTTTGTCTTCAGATTAATCTGGAGAAAATGTCTAGTTCTCCATTACAGTTTTTCTGATTTCTCCACTGAATAAAAGGAATAATTCCCTTTACTACTTCTTGCTTCTTCCTATATTTTCTGATTTTATTCCTAAGTCTTATGTACCTCAGTGAAATTGGGCTTCTAAAGTACAGCCTTTCAGTATCAACACAAAAAAACAAAAAATAAACAAAATTAAAATAAATAAATTATAGTCCTGTTATCAACAAAACAAGATTCTTTGCAAGCAGGATTTTATTTAGACCTGTCTATTCTAGTAATGTTTTTAAAAAGTTCATGTATTAACAGTTTTCCCAGCTGAAAATGGATGTAGGTTACAATCTTATTTTTAAAAATCAAATTTAAGTGATCCAATAAAAAAGTCAAATCTAAGGATTCAGATCTGCTTTTTAAAGCTTAAAGGAAAAATTATGAAGCTATATGAATTTCACTTCTTAAGTTTCAAAAGAACCAGTGAAGTTGTTCTTATGTTTATTAAAACAGGTCTTAAGAAAAGAAAACCGACTTAGACTAGACATTCGGAAAATAGCTCATAGGGTTGTTTGGTGTTCTTTTATATGTGGGGCTTCCCGTTTTTGCCCCATTTTTGTGGCACTTGTGTTTCTCTGTGTTTGAATCAGGAAATACATGAATATATGTTGCTTTGAGCATAGTAAAGCCCAGCACACCACCAGTGGGCTCTGGCAGGTGAAAACATCACATAAAATTCCGTGAAAGGCTAAAGCAGACATAAGGAAACACTAACGTTTTATCATTTTAATGAAGAATTACAGTAAGTAAATATTTTTTATTAACAAAAGACAGTGTCCTTTGATCTTGTGGCCTAATTTGAGTTGCAACACAATAACTTTTAATATGCATTTAAATTATATTAATAAAGGACCATAGAAATAATTTACCTAAGTCTTTTGTTCTCAAGTAGCTTGTAACCTTGAGAGATGGGACATAGTAAATAATTATAAGATAACGTGGGAGAATGAGCTTTGTGTCTCCTCCTGCTGTGTTATGTATATTATTGTGATTAGCATTTGACTTAGGTGGTAGACTGTGCTGGCTCACAGGGCCAGATTGTGCCTTAGCCACCGTGTTTTCCCTGTCCTTCTCCCTTCTGCCTGAATCTGGCACCTAGGTCTCTATGAGCACTGTTAAGTAAATAAAAGAATATAGATAGTACTGATAGGATTTCTGAAGGCCATCTAGTATATAGGAAAAGACAATACAGGGAGACTTTACTCTTCTTCCTTGAAATGTTTATATTTGTAAAGAGAATGCTTTTTTAAAAATCCCAATAAACTCTCTTGTTAAATTTCAATTCAAAGTTGGGGCTCAGTTGGTTAGGTGTCTGCCTTCAGCTCAGGTCATGATCCCAGGGTTCTGAGATCGAGTCCCACATAGGCTCTCTGTTCAGTAGGGGGGTCTCCTTCTCCCTATGTCTCAGCTCCCACTGCTTGTGCTCTCTTTCTTTCTCTCCCTCTGTCTCTGTCAAATAAATAAAATCTTAAAAAAATTTTTCAGTTCAAAGTCAAAATAAAAATTAAAGTGAAACAGAAGCTCTCAGGTTATCTCCATCTAGGTTAATCAGCTTTGCCCTGAAGAAACCGCCTTTGGGTTTAGCTGTAGTTCTCCCCATCTCTACCCTCACCCCACGTTTTCCCTTTCCCTCTCATGTGTACTTACAGATTGTCTTTAAAGTGCAGCATTTCTCCCACAACTCTTTTTTTTTTTTTAAAGATTTTATTTATTTATTTGTCAGAGAGAAACAGCGAGAGAGAGCGAGCACAGGCAGACAGAGTGGCAGGCAGAGGCAGAGAGAGAAGCAGGCTCCCTGCCGAGCAAGGAGCCCGATGTGGGACTCGATCCCAGGACGCTGAGATCATGACCTGAGCCGAAGGCAGCTGCTTAACCAACTGAGCCACCCAGGCGTCCCACAACTCTTATCTTAGTGTAGGAGAGATCACATTTTCTGTGCCTAATTGTTAGGGGTCGAGAGATAGTGGGAGATAGACATGGAAGGAGAGTGGCAGAAGTTTCTACTCCTGGTGTAAGATAACAACCTGTATTGCCCGACAACCTCACATTTTTATTTATTTTTAAGATTTTATTTATTTATTTGACACAGAGAGAGAGAAAGTGCACAAGTAGGGGGAGCAGCAGACAGAGGGCAGGGAGAAGCAGGCTCCCCGCTGAGCAGGGAGCCTGATCTGGGACTCGATCCCAGGACCCCAGGATCATGACCTGAGCAGGAGGCAGCTGCTTAACTGACTAAGCCACCCACACGCCCCAACCTAACACTTTTAATGCAGACTATTTTAGGGGAAACAATGTTTTCATTAAGATCATTAGATTAGATCAGGAAGCAACAAATATCGATGAGGATGTAGAGAAAAAGGAACCCTCACTGGTGGGAATGCAAACTGGTGCAGCCACTGTGGAAGACAGTAAAGAGGTTCCTCAAAACGTTAAAAATAGAACTATCCTATGATTCAGTAATCACACTACTGAGTATTTACCCAAAAAATACAAAACACTAATTCAGAGTTGTTCAGAGGGACACAGGCACACCTATATTTATTATAGCATTATTTACAATAACCAAATTATGGAAGCAGCCCAAGTGCTTATCAGTAGATGAATGGATAAAGAAGTTGTGGTGTATATATACAATGGAATAGTACTCGGCCAAGAAAAAGAATGAAATCGTGCCGTTTGCAATGACATGGATGGAGCTAGAGAGATAATCTAAGCAGAGTAAATCAGAGAAAGGCAGATAGCACATGTTTCACTCACATGGAATTTAAGAAATAAAACAGTGAACAAAGAAAAAAAAAGACAAATTACAAAACAGACTTGATAGAGAGCAACCTGATGGCTACCAGAGGAGAGGTGAGTGGGATGATGGGTGAAATAGGAAGAAAAAAAAAAGATAACTAGATGAGAAGCCTCACAAAGGCAGACGTTTTGGTTTACCACTTTATTTGTATTTTATTTGTTTTGTATACCACTTTATTTGTAGCATCTAGAGTAGGGTCTTGGCATATTATAGGTACTTAGTGGGTATTTGCTGATTGTGTGAAAAGGTGTAAGCGTGAGCTGAAGTCAGACATGTGCTCAAACTCTCTGAACACCTTGAGCATTCATTGGCAGGTATTTATCATGAACCATTTGTGTAAGATAAGGGGAGTATGGTGGTGACCATGACCAGGTCCCTGCCCTTATATGGTTGGCTCACCCAGTCCTTGTATCCTTGTGTAAATAAAGTGAGGTGGGTATTACTAACGGGACGAATAAATAACAGATAGCAAAATATTTAGCAGAGGGCCTGGCACACAGAAATGGTAGCGATCGATTACTTTCTTCCACATATTTATTTTGTAATTTGTTATCATTTCTTAAGCTCTTTGAGGATAAGTGTCATAATTTTTTGTGTCTTTTTAAAAACATCAGTGGTTGGGGTTCCTGGGTGGCTCAGTTGGTTAAATGTCTGCCTTTGGCTGAGGTCATGATCTTGGGGTCCTGGGACAGAGCCCCGCATCAGGCACATTGCTCAGTAGTTAGTCTGCTTCTCTTTCTCCCTCTGCCCCTCGCCCCCACTTATCTGTTCTTTCTCTCTCACTCACTCAAATAGATGAAATCTTAAAAAAAATTTAAAAATTAGTGGTTGTTACGTTTAAGAATTAAAGTAGTATGTATGTTTTGCTTTATAAATTGTAAAATTTAGATGTGTGAGGTATAACTAACAAATGATAATATAAATAAACCTTACTATGCTTTTTTACAATTTCTGGATGTGTCTTTATGCGAAAGCATATTTAAAAGTCTAATAAGTGAGGTACACTTGGCTGGCTCAGCGGAGTGTGTGACTCTTGATCTTGGGGTTATGGGTTTGAGCCCCACATTGGGTGTAGAGATTACTTAAAAATAAAATCTATTAAAAAAATCTATTAAAAAAATCTATATTTATAAAAAAAATCCTTTTTCATCTATGAAGGTGACTTTGAATTCTTGAACTTTCCAAGAGTAAGGCAAACCCATAAAGCAGAAAATACCTTTATTAATACACCCTCCCTTGGTCAACTCCATGTTTCCATAGGAGCACCACTCTTCTGGACATCTCTCTGGAAGGAAGTGAAGCTTCCTTAAATGTTGGTGATAGTAGTGTCTGTTAAGTGACCAAGAAATGTGCATCTGTCGTGAATATCCTTTCTTCACTGATTAAATGAGCATCATCTATTCAAAATATGATTAAATAGTACTGACAAGATACAATCATCTGTACATTCATTTAGTTCCAGTGTTTCAGTTTCACTCTTATTCAAATGAATGTAGGACAGTTTTAATGTTCAGTTGAATAACTTGTAAGAAAGGTTATGTGCTAATGTCAATATCTTTTTGAAAATCTTTTCATGTTTCCCCCCTCTTCTTTTCACCTAAGGAAGAACAAAAGCTTGAAGTCAATTAGGTGAAAACAAAAACTTGAAGTAAATTAGTTAAGTGAATTTCCTTTTAAACAATTTCATAGCACTGTAGGCATTTTAAAAACCATCATTGAGAATCTCTATTATAAGTAATTAATGAAGAATTTAAGGAGGGCAGTGTACACATTGGTGCCTGGAAGCTATCCATGTAGCAATCAAGCTGTGGAATGTCTGTTTAAGCTGTTCTCATCATTTTTGGATGGTAGTTACCAGATCCCACGTATGTGACTTGCATTGAGCTTTGTAATCATAGGGACCACACTCTGTTGTTGCAACTTGATTTGAAAACCTTCAGGAACTTTCTACCTCTTCCCAAATCAAGCCTAAATACTACTCCCTGCCTTTCAAGTCTCCATAATTTGGTTTTGCTTTGCTTAGTTAACCACATTTTCCACCATTTCCCATTGACACCTCTTAGCTCTTGTGAAGCTGGGAATTTGATCAGTTTTGATTCTCGGCATTCACGTGTGTGCACATGCACTTTTGCACACATGCTGTACTTTATTCTTTCCCCTTAATCTCTTTACATCCTGCTACCTTCCTCTAAGATTGACTTTAGGTCCTTTGTTGTCTATGAGTGTTTCCTTAATCTGTTTGCCCATCCCCTCTTCTGAAATGGCTGTAGAACTGACCAGCTTTATGAGCATTTAATTTCCTACTACCTTTTTGGTATTCTGAATTAGGTTATATCTTTCATGGGAACAAGGCCATGCGTTATCTTTTTGTATTTACCACAGTACTGAGTTTGGGAAGTGTAGTAAATATTCATCAATGTGTTACTACTAAGTCAATCAGTAGAAGCATAGTTTCCTTAGAAAATGGATGTTGTAGGAGTGCCTGGGTGGCTCAGTTGGTTAGGCGTCTGTTTTCACCTCAGGACTCGAACTGGGATCGAGTTCCACATTGGACTCCCTGCTCAGCGAAGAGTCTGCTTCTCCCTTTCCCTGTGCCTCTCCTCTCTTCTCTCCACCGCCCCCCCCCAATCACCTGCTTATGCTCTCTTTCAAATAAATAAAATCTTTTAAAAGAATGGATGTTGGGATGTCTGGGTTGCTCAGTCAGTTAAGTGGCTTCCTTTGGTTCAGGTCATGATCCCAGGGTCTTGGGATCAAGTCCTGCATTGGGCTCCTTGCTCACTGGGGAGCCTGCTTCCTCCTCTGCCTGCTGCTCCTCCTGCTTATATTTTCTCTCACTCTCTGACAAATAAATTTTAAAAAATCTTAAGAGAAAATAAAAAAAATTTAAGGAATGGATGTTGTGGGATCTTCTGATTAGCTCTAGATATACATCAGATAAGCATCGCAAAGTGTTTCCTCTCACCTAATGTAAGATGTTGATGCACTTCAGTTAACTGAAACAGATTCATATGATTCAAAAATCGAGTGAGCAATTATATTGTGAAATATAGAAGGGCCTAAATTTTTAATTATTTTGTATTATATTTATTATTTATTTATTTTGTATTATAAATCTTTATATTTCTTATGAGGAATATTTAAAGTTTGCTTCTAAGATTTCTACAGTAAGAAAATAAAAAGCTACATGCATAATTTATAAATATTGCATTTCTATATTTTATGTCTGTTACAGTACTAAGCCCCTGTCCATCTACTTTCTTACCTCTCATCTGTGGTTTTGTTGCGTCTAGTTTTTTGGTGCCATTGAATTTAGAATCTGAGGTGATTGCCAGATAGCTGTGAGGATAAAATGGGAAGAATCCCATTTTAAGGATCTTGACATGGAACACCTGAATTGTTTGATTAAATCTAGACTTTCTTAAGATAGTTTCCTATTATTTAAAGAAGAAAAGGGGTAATGCTATGAAAAACGGAGGTCATTAGATCATTAGAGGTCTTCTCACATATGAGGAGCAGGAAGTTTTGTGTATAAGGAATCTTAAACTCCATCAAACTTGGTATCTTGGGAAAAGGTGAAAACATTTTACTTCTCTGGAGTTTATACTTGTATGTAAGTCTGTTCCCACTGTGAAATTTGAAAATGCCACAGGTATAAAAGATTGTGATCATCTAAGAATGTATGGAGAGGGGCGCCTGGGTGGCTCAGTGGGTTAAAGCCTCTGCTTTCTGCTCAGGTCATGATCCCCAGAGTCCTGGGATTGAGCCCCGAATCGCTGGAATCCAATCGAGCTCTCTGCTCAGCAGGGAGCCTGCTTCCCCTCCTCTCTCTCTGCCTGCCTCTCTGCCTATTTGTGATCTCTGTCTGTCAAATAAATAAATAAAATCTTTAAAAAAAGTGTATGGAGAGATCTGAATTGAGCATGGCAGTGAGCACAGAGAGAAGTCTGGGAAAGGGTAGTGCATATGGGGTTGGGATGGGGGGGATGGGGCAGGGCTAATTTTGGCTTCTTTAATATTGGGGTGAGGTCAGGGGACCATGAAGACTGTAAAATGCAGAAATGCTGGAATACCTCTTTTTTCTTTTTAAAGACTTTGTTTATTTATTTGACAGAGAGATAGAGAGAACACAAATAGGCTGAGTGGCAGGCAGAGGGAGAGGGAGAAACAGACTCTGTTTGTTTCTCCCTCTCCCTCTCCCTCGAGTCCAAGCAGGGAGCTGGACATGGGGCTCAATCCCAGGACCCTGGTATCATGACCTGAGCCAAAGGCAGCTGCTTAACCGACTGAGTCACCCAGGAGCCCCTGGAATACTCCTTTCTGAGTTGGGTATGAAGAGTAGTAATATGGCAGAGGTACACTTTTAAACTTGGTCCATGGAATATTCTTGTTCACTCTTTCAGTCCTTATTCTGTTCAGCTATTCTGCTTTACAAATCTGACCAGCCTTTCACAACACAAGGAAGAATCCCACTAATCCCTGTTCATGAGTTTGAAGTTTTTCCTATAAGTAGTGAGTGAGGTAGTTTTGAGTAAAGAGGTAAATTGCTGGTATTTTTATTTTTGTTAAGCTGTTCCTTTGACTGGATGAAGAATGCCTGTAAGGAAGCTAGGGTAAAGGTGGTAAACTGGAGGGACAGTGCATCTCTCCTTAAGAGTCAAACTTCTTATGACAATACAGTTTCTTCTGGAAGAGTGTTGTGTGGGAGTTGGAGGTGGGGGGAGGCATGGCTTGCAGCAAAACCTCATGGGGGACTTTCAAACTACCTGTCCCTGGCTTTTCTCCTGCAGTCTGGACCAGAGTGAAACACTGTTACTGATGATGGAAACCTGCTGTGTGTTCAGGTGGGGGAACCGTTGTTCTAGCATCTTCTAAGAGGATGAACATATTAACCGGGGAATAAACAACCCCAGAAATGAAACAGAATTTCCCTGCAAGTTGACTCTTGCTTGATATAGAGAGATTTTCTGGCTTTGCTGATAAGCCCATTGGAGTGTTTGTGTTTCCTGGACAGAGTGTGTTTCTGTCAGAGTTTTGGGTGCTGGAGGGAAGAAAGTTCCTTCAGTTTATCTATATAATAAAAAGCACCCATTAGTGACACTTTGATAATTATCACTTTCAACTTTTTTTGAGAAGGGAAAGGAGTTAATTTTTTTTTTTTGAGGACCAAGGTTAAAGCCCTATCTGATTACTGTTGGATATCTCCCTTTGGCTTTAAATTCTCCCATTTGCAGAACACGTACAGAAAAAGGGTTAATCTCGAGACCGCAGGTATTGACAGGTCTAGGTATGTGATCTGTTTGGCTGTTTTGCAAGGTGCTGTAAAGGCTGCCTGAGTGTAACCTGAAACCAGGTAGGCCCGGGTGGCCAAGGATGGAAGTGGAGAACAATGTGAAAGAACCGGAATTTCAGGTCTAGGCAGTGAGTAATTGCAGCCTGCCCTCGGAGTCCTGGAGCTGAACATCTGGGTGTCAGCAAAAAGACGCAAGCATAGAGAAGTCAGCCTCTTGGCTTGATCATATTGGCTGTGTGTGTGTCTGTTTTTACCTTACCATGCTTGAGGTAAGATGAGATTCCTCTTGTTTTCCAAGGCCTGCTTCAGCTTTGCTTATGTCACTGGAAGCCTGACCAAAAACACCAGTTTGTGCATCATTCACACAAAAGTAAAATTATATTTTTCAAAAAGTTCTAGGCACTTCGGTTCCCCTTCCCCCCTCTCCCACACCCCACACTGCAGGAAAGATGCTTTAGGCAGCTATTTAGAAGATATTGGTACTGGTATGGTTTCAAGGACATATTTTTAAACTTCTCCTAAATTTTCTTAAATCCTTTGAATATTTGAAATAAAAGGTAAGGACATAGAAAGTTTTTCTTTTTCATTTTTTTTGAAACATTTTCTTTTTGAACTAAATTATGAGACCCCTCAGTGCATTGGGGAATGATTTATTCCTCTTGTGACATTGACTTGTATTTTTTTAACTTCTGTGTTGTGTATGGAGTACATGAGTTAGTGCTAATACAGTGAGATTTACTTTACAATTGGTGCCTTTTTTGGTTCTTTTCTTTCTTATTCACTAGGAACTGAGAGACTAACCATGCTTGCTTGGGGAAGTTCAAATCTGGTTACTTAACTAACTACATTTTGCTGTGTTTTTTAAATCATTTTTTCCATATTCACATTTTTAAAGATTTAAGTCATAGAAATACCGTATTCAAAGAATTAGCAAGAATAATATTAGTTAAAATTTGTTTCCAAGTATTTTCATTAATTATTAAGTTGTGGTAGCTTTTTATGAAAAGGTTTCTAAAGGGGCGCCTGGGCGGCTCAGTCCCTTGAATGTCTGCCTTCAGCTCAGGTCATGATCCCAGGATCCAGGGATCTAGCCCTGGGTCAGGCTCCCTGCCCAGAGGGGAGTCTGCTTCTCCTTCTCCTTGTGTGTGTATGTGTTCTCTCTCTCTCTCTCTCTCAAATAAAAAAATAATCTTTGAAAAAAAAAGGTTTATTAATGTTTTCACTCTCTTGGCTAAGTGAAGGTAAAGCAAATGGTATGATAGAGCTTGGGAAAAAAGAATAATAATAAAACTTTAAGATTTAAAACAATAATAGAAATCTACAGACTCCTGTACTTAAAGTTGTTCTAGGTAAAAATACGATTAAAAATTTACTACGTATCAGAAGTTTGCACAGAATCGTGTAGAGATCGCTGTAGATCCTTGTGTAAAAGATTTCTTCGTTTCCAGATACTCTGCTAAAGAACAATACTGATGAGATTCTATTAATGTAAATACAGGGGCATGTGCCACTAACTTTCTTTGTGACCTTGGACAAGTCAGATAGTGCCAGGCCCAAATTCTTTAGCTGGTCAATGACTGTGTTGATTTAGGTAATCCTTAGGGTTTTTTTCAGCTTTAAAATTGTGTAATTCCATACTTTTTAGATTGAGAACAGACAGGCCCTGGGATGATTGTACAGAATTTATCTTGGTACCTCCGATTTATTGTTTTCATTTCTTCTGGAAGCTAATGTGTAAAACATTCTACTGTATTAGAAAACACGTGAAAAGTCCTAACTGTAGTATATCACACAAGAATCCCAGTCGTTAACAGTTTGAGTTTATTGCTTGCTTCTCATTTTAATTTACCTAGATTTTTTTTCCTCTTACTTTTCTTCTTTGATTTCCTTTCATTTCTACTGTGTTTCTTCTAAGGTAATGGTTTTTCCAAATATGCTTGCCTTTCTTATGTTGTGTATGTCTGTATATGTTGAAAAGGGCCTTTTATTAGGTTATCACTGCATATAAAAATACTTTCTGTTCAGATATTCGGCATCTGGTGTCTGGAGTCACTACAGAATTCCAGTTCTTTAATTACTTTCAACTTTATAAACATGCATATATACATAAATGTAAGCACTGTCTGCATACTTTATTAAAGGTAATCTTTCAATCACCCCATTGGTCTAAGCTGGTGTATTTTATCTCCTTTGGGCTAGAATTGTTCAAAACATTGTTGTCATACCTTTTATTTACTAATTTTCCTTTGAGTGTAATGTAATGAGTTGGTGACCAGGTAACTTCCAAAGGGTAGCAATGGTTTGTTTTTAAATATCATTATGAATTAATAGATTTTTAGACCCTTGTGTTTAAAGACCCTTTGAAGGAAACTTAAATTTATGTTCAATCAGGGATGAAAAAAGCAGGTATGAGAAGTTAAAAACTGATTTTGATTGTCATGTTTTTATAATAACTGAAATATTTTATAATAAACTAAACAAACTGTTTGAGTTGGTTGTAGGAGCCATCAGTGCCGCTGAGGGTTTGTGTTTACAATCAGTAAATTCATTTTGTTTGGAACAGGGGCATAATGGAACTCTGTGTTAGGGGAAACTTGCCAGACAGGGTGAGGTCCAAGCCTAGAAGCAGCTGGATTTATCAAGTAGGTGCTAAATTTTCAGGCACTCGGATAGAATTAAACTTTTGTTGATAACAGGCTATATAGTATTCTCTGTTGGAGTCTAGCAAATAGCTGGTCAAGGAGATTCCCAGAAAGTATGGAAATGAGACTTAAGGACAAATCAGTCATGTGGCACCTGTTACTCATCTCTTGCATTGTGCCAAAGTTGTAATGAAGCTAATGTTTATGGAACAAAAGTTATCTGCTAGGCATTCTGTACATGGAGTTTGTATCTCATCTTCACAGCAACTCTGGATGTTGGTGTAATATTTTCTACCTATTTTACAGAAAGGGGACACTGACACAAAGTATCTTGTCCAAGGTCACAGAGCAGAAGATTCATATCCAGGTGGTCTGACTCCAGAGCTTATGCTGTTTTAACTGTTTTGTGTGCTTTATAATTTGACCATAACTCTGCAGCTTATTTTGGTGATAAAAAAGTAGGGACCTTATTGTTGAGACCCTCCTGTGGCATGTCTCCTGGGACAAGAAGAATGTGATCTGATCCAGTTGAAAGACACGAGAGCCAACTTGGGGAGTTTTTACTATTCAATGGTTGTTCAACTAGGTGACTTTCCATAGTTGAGCAAATAAGGTAACTGTTTATGCCTGTATTGGATAAATGGTGTTCACTTATGTTTTTTTGTGTCATTTTATAAAGACTAAGTGACACTTTGAAAATGAAGAGAATTACTAATGACGCAGAGTGTTCTGAATATCATACATATATAGTAAATGGTTACAATACTTAGAGTTAACTGAAGACCTTGTAATTTGTTAGGGTAAAGCAAAAAAAAAACAACAACAACTTTTTCTCTTCATTCTGAATACTCATCTCTTTTTTTCATACTAGAGCAACTTTGAGGAATAAAATGTAAGTTCCATCTGAGACATGTTTTAGACACATTGACTCTGAGGGGCACCAATGTGAACTTCTCTAATATAGTGACTGGATTTGGAGATGAGGAGTGAACTTGAGATGGAAATTCCCCCCCCCCCCCAATTTGAGATATATATATATATATATATATATATATATATGTATTTACTTAGAAATCTGTGTTTCAAACTATCAGAGCACAGAGGACTTGGGTAGTTTTAGAGGCAAAGCTGTGTACTCTTGCCAGAGTCCTGATTTGGGAGGTGAGGGATCTCTTTGCAGAGGTGGTAAGCCTTCAGATAGTGAGACCTTGGGCACAGGGACTCAATTTATTCATGAAAAACTGAATCATTGATCTAGATGTTCAGTCTCTTCTATTACTGAAAAGATTGTGATGCAATGGAGCTTTGTTCTTTAACTATCTCTAATATGTTTGGGTGATGCCTCTAGATCCAGAATCAGGAAATTTCTTCCCAAGACCCCTCTTGGTGCCATAGGCTATGTAACTACTGAGAGAAGAAGGCATGGGAAGGAGAGAAGACAAGAGGATCAGAGACCTGATTAGGCCAGTAAAATAATTCCAAAGCTTTTCTTACACATTTTCAGTTTGTGAACTTCTGTATAAAAATGGGCAAAAGCTACTCACCAGACTGAAGGTGTCTCTTTCTATCCTAACAACTGGCTTAGTGATCATGGACACTCATTTCAGTTGTGGTTTATTACTCTGGGTGTTAGTGTGTATTGGAAGGTGTGGGTATGTTGATTGCTTGTACTTATTTTTGACATTTTCGAACATTTATTAACACATAATAGTGTGGAAATGCTAAGAAAAGGTATACGATTGCCGTGGAAAAGAAAGTGAAACTTAACTTTACATAGATGTGTTCACATTGGTCACTGGTAGAGAGTCACTTTGTATTTACAAATAAATGGATTTGGAATGGGCCTTTTGGAATCTATACCTTTTACAGAGAAACTTTTGTTACCAGGAAACATCCCTTGATTCTGGTTATACTTTCTTTTTAAAGATTCTATTTATTTGAGAGAGAGAGCGCACAAGCAGGGGGAGGGGGAGAAGGAGAGGGAGAAGCCGACTTCCCTCTGAGCAGGGAACCAGGCACAGGCTCAATCCCGGGACCCTGAGATCATGACCCAAGAGCGCCCCTGGCACCCCAGTGTAATCCTTTTTACTATTACTTTGGGCACACAGGTTTGTTAGGTACAGAAGGAATTTTAGACAACGGTTACTTCCCCGGAGAGGATTTGCTCTATTTTGCTCCCTGGCGTATTGCTTTCAAAATAACAGGCACTCAAACATTTATTTAGTTGAATTAGGGAGACATAATTTTCAAATGTGAAACAATTGGCAACTAGTGCTAACTTAGCAGACCGGAAGTGCTGTATTTCTTTAGGGAGTGATTCCAATAGGTGGAGGTGTAGAGATTTGGGAGGTTTATGAAAGAAACGGGACTTAATACTTGAGTGAGAAAGATGTGAATGGGTGCTGAGGAGGGCGAGGTATTTTGGGAATGGGGAATAAGTAGTATTTAAGAAGAGAGGCAAGAATGAATACAGTCTGTGTGAAGGAACATAAGAAGGGGGCACGTAGGTGGCTCAGTCGGTTAAGCGTCTGCCTTCGGCTCAGGTCATGATCCCAGGGTCCTGGGATGGAGCCCCGCATCAGGCTCCCTGCTCAGTGAGGGGTCTGCATCTGCCTCTCTTTGCCCCTCCTCCCTGCCTTCGTTCTCTCTCTCTCAAATAAATAAAATCTTTTTAAAAAGTGGGGGAGACCATAAGAAAGCAAGTACAGAACAGAAGAATGAGATTGAGTAATAATTTAAGGGGAAAGATTGTAAGTAACATTTGTCCAAAGCCAAATGTTTGTCTTATGCTTATATGTCTGTCCGTGTTCAGTTTAGGTCAATGCATTGTTCTCCCCTCCAGTTATGGTGCATTGCTGAAAAACTACTTGAATGCGCTAAAAATAAAAATGCTTTTCTAGTACTGGAGTTGAACTCATTATTGAAAGAAGTGGGGTGGAATAGATGTGGGAGACTGCTGGGTTAGAATCAGTTTAATGAATAGAAGTAGCACCTGGGTTGGATTCTTAAACCTTATTTTATTTTGATTCCCAGTTAGGAAAATTATAGTTATTCATGATGACCCATAGGGTCCAGAGTATATAGGGAATCAGTTTTACTGAAATTAGGAAATTGACTATTTGATTCAGCTGGCATATGCTAGCTGGATTTAAGTTTTCAGGGAAACTAATTGACCAGCTCAGCTTCATTCCCTAATTTGTCTCTTTGAAACTAAAATTGTAAATGCTGTTTCCAAGAACTAGATTAATTTAATGTGATAATTTTTGTAATCTTTGTCATTTCATATCACATTTATAGCCATAAACATACACAGTATTTCATAAAATTGCGATGAATTAAAAAATTTTTCCTTCTACTTTTGTAACTTTTTTTTTAATCGGAAATATCTTTGACAGGCACTTTTTAAGCATTTCTCCCTCCACTGCGAAATTGTTTTCACTCTTAAGTTGCGTTTCTGTTTTTCTACTATTGTAAAGTGCAGTTCTTTGCATGTTTTAATTTGCCATGACGTGGTCAAGTGCCGTTTCCTTCCTGTTGCTTGCAAGCCTGTGCTAGAGATAAGGATACATTTCAGTGCATTAAAAAAGAAGCCACTGAAGACAGGCTTAAGCATGGTAAAACATTACTTATCAGAAACCTTTTTAAAGAACAGAAAGAATGGACTTTAATATCTGTTTATTTTTTAAAGCTCCTAAAATAGTACTTACTAAACTTTAAAGTATTAGACAGATTTAAATTCTTATGTATATTAGGCATAACAGGGTACTGTATGTGTTTCTCCTAAGGCAAAAAATTTACAGATGAAATTACTCATGGAGTAGCAATTCCTGTGTGGCTTGCTGGGTTACTGACAAGAAGGAAATTGTTTGTATGTCCTTTATTGCAATTACAAACCTAGTTATTGCTGGATGGATTTTTTTTTTTTTAAGAATTTGGTACTATAACTGTAGTTTAACTGGGGTGAGGGAAGAAGGGAGAATGGCTGCACTTTCAGAAATGAGAAGTGATTTTATCTTAGCAAGAATGAAATCTTCAAAGAAAATATATATCCAACTTAAAAAGAAAAAGCCTGTGTTCATCAGTCATGTTAGTTTTGTTTAAAAACATTAACAAAAAACACATTGGAGATACTGTCCTCAATATTTATTGTTATATTCTAAATGGGCATGATTGCTTTTTTCATAACTAACTTAAGCTTCTATTTTTCAGGCCAAGAAGTTCTAGAGAAGAAAAATTTCAGAAAAATTGCCTCTGTTTGACTAAAATACAAGTGAACCAAGAAAATTTGAAGCACCATCCCTAAAGAAAACCTGGTTTACAGTAACTTCACAGACTTAGCTGAGTCTTTTTTACCCAAATTGGTCACTGGATTCTGCTGCCTCATACTTGAACCTGCTTGGAATTTTTCTCATGTGGATCTAAGGGGAATGCTTTATTATGGCTGCTGTTGTCCAACAGAACGACCTAGTATTTGAATTTGCTAGTAACGTCATGGAGGATGAACAACAGGTATGAAACCCAGAGAAAATTGGATTTTTATAAGTTTATTATTATTATTATTCCAGTTGCAACAGAAAATGATTTACTTTAAAAGATAGTAGGAGAAACTTTATTAATGTAAAAATGTAGATACTAAAAATTTGATGATAATTGTGATCCTGTGTTTTAAATACTAGTTAATTTGTCAAAGAGTTTAATCCTTAGCTTTGATGTGGGACAAGGAAGTAATAATTTCAGGGTTAAGCTTTTTTTTTTTTTTTTTTTTTTTGGTAAAATGAGACTTAGCAGTAAATAAAATACCTTAAGTAATTATTTCAGAGTACTTAAGTGATTTGAAAAGTTCTAGAGGCCATAACAACAAGACATGTACATATTTTTTTTTTTGTAATACAGGACCTGTGGTTGTATTAGTTGCTTGGAGTTCTGCAGTTTAAATGCATGTGGTTAATTAGTATTTATAATCCTGGGCTAGTTTTTCAAGTGGATGGAGAGATGTTAGCAGTCCC
The DNA here is from genome assembly GCA_004024625.1 of Mellivora capensis. Taxonomy (NCBI): domain Eukaryota; kingdom Metazoa; phylum Chordata; class Mammalia; order Carnivora; family Mustelidae; genus Mellivora; species Mellivora capensis. The sequence goes on along the minus strand of PISX010002784.1, from coordinate 80,375 downwards.
ATAATCATGTATTGCTTCAGTCCAAAGCACATGATTCTGAGGAAGTCACTTAACTTCTCCCGGTCTAGAAGCATCATCTGTTGAATGGGAGGATCGAACTGAAGAATTTCTAAATTGGCTTTGACTGAGTTTACGTTCAGTGACATTCCACTTACTGTTTCTAGAATGGGAAGAAGATCCAAGAGACATTGAGAAAAAGGATCTAAGTTAATTCTAATCTCCCTGCTCCTCTGCTCCACCCCCACTTCAGGGGGGAGATGCCAGAGGTTCTTGGGACTTTACAATTTACTTCATTTTATTTAAAAAATTTTTTTAAAGATTTTATTTATTTGGCACAGAGAGAGAGAGATCATAAGCGGGGGAGAAGCAGGCAGAAACAGAGGGAGAAGCAGGTTCCTTGCTGAGCAAGTAGCCCAGGACCCTGGGATCATGACCTGAGCCAAACACAGATGCTTAACTGACTAAGCCACCCAGGCGCCCCTAATTTACCTCATTTTAGATAGATTATGTGAAGATGTAAGACGTAATTGGGAGAAATGCTGTGTTAGACTCAGTATACTGGCAAAAACATTTTGAGGGCATTTAGGCTTAAAATACGCTGAATAAATTGATTTAGATACTGAAATAAGCCTAATCCCAAATATCTAACATTAATAGGCCAATTACAATGTATCATACTTTTATTCTAGAAACATAGTTATGACAGATAATAAAATTGATTCTTACTATGGGCAGGGCATTATATTTCTTTGCTGTTTGTATTGTCTGTTGAGGTGACAGGTTTAAAAATTTCTAAGTAAGCCTACAAGAGATGAGAATTTGCATTGATGTACCTTAAAATCAAGATGAGCTTTGGCTGGGAAGGAAAAAAGTTTGAGGGGGAGGATTGCTTGGTCCCAATTAAAAATATTAATGGGTACATGGATTTAATCTAGAGACCATAGAAAGGATATTTTAGGAAAGAAAGTATTTTGAATTTGCTTCAAAACAGGGTATTTTTCTGTATGTTAAGGTTTGCAAACCGTGTGTTTACTGTACAGCCCTCGTGATGAAAGAGTCCGGGCTCGCTGTGGTGAGGTTTGTTCTCTGTGTGGCCACAGAGGCCAGAACTCGAGGCCCCTCACTGGTGTGCCCTGTGCAGTGGCTTTGACACTCTTCTGACTGTGAGAAGCACATTTTATATCACGGTGCCGTATTCGTACCCATGTCTGCATAGCCTTAAAACCAGTTTTATGCTTACCCTTAATCTGTGTGATGCACTTAATTTATCTCACAGAGGTTATTAATGTCTTTGGATAGGGAAATGATGCTTAAGCGTGACATCAGACTGCTCAGATGTGTTTTTTTCTTGTTATTTTCATCAAAAGGAGTTGTATACATTGTTATATATATTTTTTTTCTGCAGGTATTATTAAAAGGACTTTACAAATATTAGACCTGAGACAAATAGTATTGTCCCCCTTTTATGATGAGGAAAATGAGACAGAGAGAGGTTAAATGATTTGCTTGAGACCCTAAAGCTAGTCAGTAGTAGAGTTGCAATTTGAACCCAAGCAGTTTGACTCTCATTAGTGATACTCTTCCACTGAGTTTATATAATAATTCACTGTTTTATAATCAGTGTCAAAACTTGGCAGGTTTAGCGTTGTCCAACCTATGGCCATGAGCACAGCAAACTTCACTGATTCATATGGGGCAGATCCATTCGTGTCAGTCTTACTATTAGCATCATGGTTCTGCTTCCTTGTCTGCTTGTTAGATTTGTTGTTGTTTTAAGGTTTATTTATTTATTTTGAGAGAAAGAGAACGAGCAGGGGGGAGAGGCAGAGGGAGAAGCAGATTCCTTGCTCGATCCCAGGACTTCGGGATCGTGACCTGAGCCGAATGCAGAGGTGTAACTGGCTCAGGCCCCCAGTTAGATTTGTTTTAAAAGTAATAACATGCCAATTGCAAAAGAAGGCACCTAATATAAAAATATGTTTTTACCCTTCCTGCCTAATCCATTTCTCCCCAAAAGACACCATTATTAACATTTGATGTTAATTTTTTAGACAAAGACCCCCAAAAAAGAACACTGTATGTACATATAAACCTACATAAAGAAGTTGTTTTTAAGATACAAACGAAAGTATGCTAAACCTTTTTTGTTACTTATTTTCACTTACTGTATTGTAAATGTGTGTGTGTGTGTGTGTGCTGGCTCTGCATCACTTATTTTTCTACATGATGGCTGATCATTATTAGTTTACCGATCTTCGATCATAGACAAGACAGACTTACCAGTATTTTGCTCTTATAAACAAGATTGCAGTGGACGTCCTCATTTGGGAGGCAGTAGACCTTTAGTAGTTAAGAGCTCAGATGCTGGAGTCCAAACTTCTGGGTTTGACTCCTCGTGCCACTTATTACCTCTGTGACTTTGGACAGATTACTTAACCACTCTCTGCCTTGGTTTCCTTATCTGCAAGATGGGAATAATAATACCAGACCCTATATTGTAAGGTTATTGTGAGAATTAAGTGAGTTGATCCATATAAAGTTCTTAGAACCATGCCTGAGCACTCGTTTCGTTATTGTACACACACACGTGTATCTTTGTACACTTATATGATTATTTCATTAAGATTTCTAAAAGTAGATTTGCTGAGTTTACTCAGTTTATACTGAGCATAAAATACTACCAAATTGTTCTTCAAAAAGTCTGTATCTGTTTCTACTACCACGAACATTATATGTCCCAAAGTGTCACAACAGAAAGCCTTTTTTTCCCCCCTTTTGGTAAGTCTTTAGGGTGAAAATGATATTCTATTTTAATTGGCACTTCCTTGATTGCTAGTAATGAGATTGTTGGGTTGTTCTTTATTTATTGTTCATTTGAATTTCCTTTGAATTACTTCTTAATCTTCTTTTGCCTAGTAATTCTTTATATATTATGAATAATGCATTGTCTTCTAACTCATTCATTGTATAGTTAATGGTTAGCTTTCTTTGTGACACAGAGTGCAGATATGTTTTCCCTATCTGGTATCCTCTTTTAACAATATGATATGTTGTACCCTTTAGCATTTTAATTATATATGTCATAAAATCTACCAGTATTTCCTTTTTTGTTTGTTTCTGCTTAGGAAAGCTTCTCTCACACTAATATTAAATATTCTTTTTATATTTTCTTCTAGTTTATGCGTTTAACTCCTCAGTATATATGGAATATATTTTTATAAAATGTGAAGTATAGGGATTTGATAACTGCCTTCTTCCACCAATGGGGATGTTGGCTCTTCATGATTGGTTGAGTATTTTATGATTTTCACACTTAAGACTGCCATCTCTGTTTTACTAAATTACCACATGTACTTTAGTTTTGAACTCGCTAGTGTATTTTTTTCCATTTAACTTGTTTTTATTATGCTACTATCACATTGCTTTCAATAGTATCACTTTATAGATTTGACATCTGATAAGATATCTTCTCTCCTCTGCATTAAAAAATTAGTATAGTGTTTTGAATGAATTTTAGAATTAGCTTCTTAAGTTACATAAAACTTGGGATTTTAACTTTTCAAATTTAAAAAATATTTGTGTCATTTGAAATAATTCTGTTGGCGGCACCTGGGTGGCTCAGTCGGTTGAGCAACCAACTCTTAATTTTGACTCGGGTCATAATCTCAGGGTCTTGGGATCTAGCCCCATGTCAGGCTCCACGCTTAGCTCTCTCTCCCTCTGCCCCTCCCTTCACTGGTACACACATGCTCCCTCTCTCTCAATAAATAAATAAATCTTGTAAAAAATAATTGTTTTATGATCCTGTATTGGTTTGGTTGGTTCTTTACAAAATCACTGAAGACACCAGATTAGAATACGTTTCCTGTTTTGAATTATGGTCTGTGGTTATAAATGTCATCTAAAGAAACTGACACCATTAAGGTCTGGTGCCACCACCTTGATTGTCTTCCCTTGTATCGATTTGTACTCTTTTCAAAATTGCTGGAAGAACTCCTTTGGGCAAAGATGGGTATGGGAGGATGGTAGTTTTGGAAAGGAACACCATTATTGGAGCTGACAAGCCACTTTTAAAAGTCTACCCTTGATGTCTGTTCAAAACTGGGAATATTTGTAGCTGACAACGACATTCTTCTGTGGGAGAGCAACACCGTCAGTATTGAATTGCAATATGTACTTTTATTTGAAGGTGCATTGGTTTGACCTTATTAAACAGGTAGGTTTGCCTGGGGAATGAATGAGAATAAGAAATCTGAAGGCTGTGGATACAAGTTTCTAAAGAGAAGGAAACTTGACTATATGCTCATATAGCCCAGAAGTTAATTTAATGAAAAACAACTGGTAGTTTAATGCATTTTGTAATTTTGACATATTATGTTATATGGTTTTTCAGTTGTTGGTTCTAAAAGTAGAATCTAGCAAATCATAGTTATTTATGCTTAACAGACTTAGCTCACTAGGGAGAAGCTTGGTGACAAGCATGGGAAAGTGAAACAAATATTTTTATAGAATCCTATCAATATAAGATGGTGGTCTTATGACATTCCTTAGGGTATAAATTAGTTTGCTCTGACTGTTGATTCCTAGAGGCTAAAGGATAAACAGTGCTTTGTTGGCTTTTTAACAAGATACCCAGTAATTGTCATACAGTGTTTGAGAATCACTGCGTTCTAACTTTGGGAAAGCTTCAGTGTGGAAGTTACATTAAAACTGCATTTTGCAGGTATAGGGGCACCTGGGTGGCTCAGTGGGTTAAAGCCTCTGCCTTCAGCTCAGGTCATGATCCCAGGGTCCTGGGATTGAGCCCTGCATCAGGCTATCTGTTCAGCAGGGAGCCTGCTCCCCGCCACCCCCCCGCCCCGGCCTGCCTGCCTCTCTACCTACCTGTGTGATCTCCGTCTGTCAAATAAATAAATAAAATCTTAAAAAAAAAAAAAAAAAAAGAACTGCATTTTGCAGGAAAACTCAGTTTATCTGACAGATTGAAGGGGCAGAAGTGTCTGGAACAATAGAATGTACCAAAACTTTTGATGAATTTTTCTTGACTCTACAGTCAATCTAATCACCTTAACTTATGATTAGAAGCTTTTCATAGTATGACTGTTTCATGCTCTTTTTTTCTTGTACTTCATTAATTTTGCCAGCCTACATTAATTTTCCCAAGTGCCTTCCTGCTTGGTCTCCCACATTCATACCTGTTGCCTATGTAAGTTCTAATCTCTTTCAAGAGCTTAGGACAAGACCTACTAATTCAGGAATTTTTTTGTTTGTTTCCTTCTTTTTCTTTCTTTTCATAGATTTTATTTATTTGTCAGAGAGAGAGAGAGTGCATACATGCCCGAGCACGTATGAGCATGAGCAGGGGGAGGGGCAGAGGGGGAGAGAGGCTCTCGCTGAGCAAGGAGCCCAATGTGGGACTCCATCCCAGAATCCCGGGATCATGACCCGAACCGAATGCAGACACTTAACCAACTGACCCACCAGGTGTCCCTAACTCTAGGAATTTATCCTAAAATCATTACTTCAGGAATTAACAAAGTTTATCCTGTTATTTCTACATCACTTATTATCACTGTCATACATTTGCCACATTAATTTTTCATACATACATTAATGATTTTCCTGGATAAATGCTAACTACTTAAAGAAAAGGATTACTTTTCCCCCTCCCCTTAATATCTTCCAAAGCATTTAACATCGTAATACCTTTATTGGTTGAGTCTTCTTACAGACTTTGTTAATCCTGTTGATAAAATAACAGTGGGATATATATATGCTTGGTTATGGCCCTTATCACATCAGAAGACATTTGAATGAGAGGTAATGTTCTGCCCCAAACCCTCTCGACTCTAGTATATGATTTTCTGGGACGTGTTTGTCCACATTCTCACTTAGTACATGGGCAGTGCGACCATATCACCATAATTCTAAGACCAGAAAGAAATTTTCATGGAGTCTTTTTTCTGTTATGTATTTAGAACTGCGGTATTGTACCACTTCAGATAATTTTCAAAAATTACCATTGAGGGGCGCCTGGCTGATTCAGTCGGTGAAGTGCCTGCCTTCAGCTTTGGTAATGATCCTAGGGTCTTAGGATTGGGCTCCATCTCAGGCTCCTTGCTCAGCAGGGAGCCTGCTTCTCCCTCTCCTGCTCCCCCTGCTCATGCTCACCCTCTCTAATGCGCATGCACACTCTCTCTCTGATAAATAAAATCTTTAAAAAATAATCATTGAAATTATAAATAAGTAAATATCCACATAGAGTTTTTCTTTTTCTCAGGAGATTCCTTCAAGTTGCAGAGGGAGTTCTGACATGGTTGTATCATGAGGATGTATTTTGTAGATTGAGAAAATGCACGTAAGAATATAGATCACACCTATGGGCCATTTTTTAGCAATTCTCTTAGGCTAGGGATTTAAGTGTACCTTAAAATTAGAAGGAACAAGTCGAAATGTTTTGTGTGTAACTTGTTCAGGACGGGAAGTTGGAATAATGATACTAACCTTTATGTGGACATAGAGAATTCTGTTATTTACATATAATTCGTGGTTATATGGGCCAATCTACCTGTTCCTATTGCCTTCTTTTTTATCAGACACATTAAAAGTTTGGCCTTCTGGAAGACTAACATACAGAGGTTGTTTGTTTCATTTTTGTACATTTGGAAGCTTCATCAAAGGGGTTATGCCATTGAGCCCACAGTACAGACGTGCTTGTATTTGGGTAAAGTCTGACTTTAGTTTTTTGTGGAGGTTTTTTGTTTGTTTGTTTGTTTGTTTGTTTTGAGAGAATGAGAGACCAGGGGTGGGATGCGTGGTGGGGGAGGGGGAGCAAGGGCAGAAGAAGAGAGAGAGAGAATCTTAAGCAGGCTGCATGCCAAGTGTTGGGCCTGACAGCCCTATCATGACTTGAGCTGCAATCAAGAGTTGGATGCTTTTTTTTTTTTTTAAAGATTTTATTTATTTATTTGAGGGAGAATGAGTGAGAGAGAGCATGAGAGAGGAGAAGGTCAGAGGGAGAAGCAGACTCCCCAAGGAGCTGGGAGCCCGATGTGGGACTCGATCCTGGAAGTCCGGGATCATGACCTGAGCCGAAGGCAGTCGCTCAACCAACTGAGCCACCCAGGCGCCCAAGAGTTGGATGCTTTATTGAGTTATCTGGGTGCCTGGCAAAAGTCTGACTTTGAATAGACCTGAGCCTGGGATGCCTCGGTGGCTCAGTCATTAAGCGTCTGCCTTTGGCTCAGGTTATGATCCCAGGGTCCTGGGATTGAGTCCTACATTGGGCTTCTTGCTCAGCAGGGAGCCTGCTTCTCCCTCTGCCAGCCATTCTTGTGCACGTGCTCTCTTTCTGACAAATAAATGAAATCTTTAAAAAAAAAAAAAAAAGAAGAAGGCCTGAGGCCTCTTCAGGTTATGTGACTGGCAACCCTGCCTATAACCTAGTCTTTGGCCTGGCTTATCTCCCTGCCAACTATTGGCAGTGAGGAAGCTGATGGTTGTTATGAAGGAAGAAGAACTTACTATTATTCTCTTTTACAGTTTTTCTTTAAGTTTCCCCACCTTGACACCTGGCCTCATGACAGCATCAGACAGAGTGGTCTGAGCCCGAGTCCTGGCCTCTTGTCTTCGTCTCTGAACAGCATGAACTTTACTACCCATTACACGCTCTCCTCCAACTGTTGGTCCCTGAGCTCTGTGTAGTTGCCCAACCACTGGGTCCCACCAGTCAGCAGTGCAGCTGCCAGTGTCTATGCAGATGCCTGGGGGCTCAGGCCCCTGGATCTCTGTGTCCTAGTCCACCCACTAACAGGGTATCTGGGGGTCCAGAGGCCTGGCCACTAGGATGGCTGGGGGTCTGGCAAGCATAGGGGGATCCAGGGTGAGAAGGGGACCATGGAAGACCTGAATAACCTCCTGATCTCCTCCCTGGAGAGGATAAGGAGCCTGCAGGCTGATAATCAGAGACTGGAGTTCAAAATCTGGGACTACCTGAAGAAGAAGGGATCCCGGATCAGGGACTGGGGGCATTACTTTAAGACCATCTAAGAGTGAGGCCCAGGTCTTTGTGAAATCTGTGAACAAAGCCCATGTTGTTCTGCAGATTGGCAGTGCCCATCTTGCTGCTGATAAACTCGGAGTCAAGTATGAGATGGAGCTGGCTACGTGCCAGTCTGTGGAGCGTTTTCTCCACAGGCTTCACAAGGTCATTGATGACACCATTGTCACTTGGCTGCAGCTGGAGACAGAGATCGATGTTCTCTTCATGAGAACCTTCAAGAGAGCTGCTCTTCTTGAAGAAGAACCATGAAGAGGAAGTAAAGGGTCTACAAAACCAATTGCCAGCTCTGTGTTGACCATGGAGTTGGATGCCCCCAAGTCTCAGGACCTCGGAAAGATCATGGTGGACATCCGGGCCAGGTATGATAAGGTGGCTCAGAAGAACTGAGAGGAGCTGAACAAGTATTGGTCCCAGCAGATTGAGGAAAGCACCGCAGTGGTCCCCTCACAGACCGCTGAGATAGGTGCAGCTGAGATGGCTCTCATGGAGCTGAGATATATGGCCCAGTCCTTGGAGATCAACCTGGACTCAGTGAAAAACCTGAAAGCCGGCTTGAAGAACAGCCTAAGGGAGATGGAGGCCCATTACATGAGGCAGATGGAGAAGCTCATTGGGGTCCTGTTGTACCTGCAGTCAGAGCTGTCCCAGACCTGGGCAGAGAGGCAGTGCCAGTCCCAGGAGCACAAGGCCTTTCTTAATATTCAGTCAGGTTGGAAGCTGAGATCTCCACATGTCACCTGCTGGAAGAGTGGTGATGCCCTGGACAGCAGCAGCTCTTTGCAGACTGTCCAGAAGACCACAGGCCACAGGATTATGGACGACAAAGTAGTATCTGAGACCAATGACACCAAAGTTCTGAGGTGTAAAGGCAGTAAAAGCAGGGAGTCCTTTGAGGAGCAGAAGGCCAATTAAAAGTTCGGAGGTAAAAAAGAAAAAGTGAATATGGATAAGGTCATTGCAGAGGGTAGGGCAGAGACCAGAAGAGTTCCAGAAACATTCAGTGATAAGTTTTAGTAACTAGTGTTTACTGAGCATTTTGTTCTGTGCACTGTGCTATGTGCTTTACAAGGATTACCCTATTAATTCTTCAAACAATCTTAGGAACTAGGTACTTTAATTCCTACATTACACACAAGAGTCAGGTGAGGCTTAGAGAAGGAAAGCAACTGGCTAGTATGTGATAAAACTGGGAACTGTCCCCTAGCTTGTGCCTTCAACGAATGTATTTTAATAATGCCAGCTACCAGTGCATACAAGTGGTAAAAGAGTGGTATTAAATGTGGAAAAATTATTATTCCTTGCATTTATTATTTTAGCAAAAAGAAAATGTTATACATTCTAGTTAGTTAATATAATTACAAATTTGACAGTCTTTATGCCCTGATATGCTTATGTATAGCTTAAAAAAACCCAGCTTTTTTGAGATATAATTTACATACATTTAAGTCCACTATTTAGACTGCAATTCAGTGATTTTTAGTATATAAACAGAGTTGTGCATCTATCACCATAATCAGTATTGGAACGTTTTTTGTTATCCCAAAAGAAACCTGTACCCATTAGCAGTCATGCCCCATTCTCCCCAATTTCCGCACCTTGGCAACAACTAATCTCCTTTTTGTCTCTGGCTTTGCCTGTTCTGGGACATTTTGTATACATTGAATCATGCAGTATATGGTCTTTTCTGAGAGGCTGACTTCCTTTACTTAAACGGAAGGTTTTCAAGGTTCATCATTTGTAGCATGTATCCGTAATTCATTCTTTTTATTGCTGAATAATATTCCATTTTCTGGGTATACTACATTGTATTTATCCGTTCTGTATATTTTTCAAAGGAATACTATTTTTTTTAACGAAGTTTGTTTTGGTCAGTTTTTTGTCAGGTATGGAATTGACCATCTCTGTTCTCCCAGAAAGTACTCAGTCACCTAAAGCAACCTTGCTGGGTGGATAAGAAAATTAGTACCTCAGTGATGTAGCCCAGTTTAGCCACATGCTCTTGAGACTTTTTGCCTCCTTTCTGTCTTAGTTAACACATAACACATAAAGGAAGGATAAGTCATCATATGAACAGATAGTGTTATAGGTTACTGGCCTTTTTTTATCCCTCCCAAGCCAGAGTCCCCTTCAACACTTTCTCAAGAATAATGGTGAAGATAATGTCCTTCGGTTTACTAAGGTAAAAAGAAAACTGATTGTTACTGGTTTGTTAGAGTGTGAATTTAACAACATGATGTCTTCAAATAATGTTCATAAATCTTCAAATAATCTTCAAATAATTTCTATAATATTAAGTAAGATAGAATATAGGCAGAGTTTTTCTTCTTCTTCTTCTTCTTCTTTTTTTTTGACACAGTAACCAAAATTCTCAATATTAAGTCAGTTCTTCTTTTTTGGAAAGAATTACAACATAATGACTGGTAATGTAATACATTTGTGAGCTTATCTGTTTCATCCGTTCCCACCTAATGAGACATTGAGAGAAAGAGCCCTGAGTGTGTGAGGCAGAACAGGGAAGTCGGCCCGGAGTTGTAGGGTAGGGACTGGAGGAAGGGAAGGAGCATTTTTCTGTTCTAAAAGGTGATATTTTAGGTGACAATTTAAAAATTTATTATAATTTATGTTTTTGTATGTGCACTTCTGTCATTCCACTTTATTTCCTGATACGGGCAAAGTAAAAACAAGAGGATTTAGGAAAAACTTCCATTTACCTGGAATGGAAATTTCCTCGTGGTACTCATAGCTCCTCCCTTCTTCCCTGCCCTGATGTGTAAGCACATTCAGAAACAGTTGGGTTTTGAAGGTTTACCTGGGAGATGGTTTATTAAAAAGTGATTGATTTGTGTGCATTCAGACCAACTGCCTACAACTTCAGCATCATATTGAATTCTGGAAATTGATATTTCTTGTTAATTTAGAGTGTGTGACATGCAGCATTAAAGAGTATCAGCTCAGGAACCAGGAGCCACCACTTAACTAGATGTGTGACTTCAGACAAATTTTAAAATTTCACTGAGCTTTGATTTCCTTAACCAAAAAATAAAAGAATTACTTTCCAAAGTTACAAACATTCAGTGTTTATGTAGAGTATTTGACAAGAGTTTAGCACAAAGGAACTGGTCGGTAAATGTGACAGTTGCCGTTATTAATGATCTGAATTAAAGAAAAGGTGCTAAAGTTTGTTGTGTACCACTGTGTACTCTATATTACTCAATTGTTTGGCATAAATCAGGTAATGAAGACAGTTTTTATAATTTGAATACCAGTTAGACAAATTCATTCAGCCTTTTTTCTTTAATGTTTTCTTATTTTTTTCTTTGCTGGCTTGGTTTTAGAACAAGTGACTCTAATTTCTGTCATTGCCTGTGATTTGGTTAGTGTAACTTTTCCATTCTGGAAAAGGCTTTGTTGTAGCTAAACTGTCTATGTTCAGGAATGTCTGCCTCATTTTATTCTATGATTCTTACATATTTATAGAAGATTCTTATCACAGCCCATCTTTTACAAGTAGGAATTGCCTCTTTAATTATGATTTTACTTAAATTTTTTGTAATATAGAATCTGCATATTTAAAACATCAATCTGGTAGTGACTGCTATGATGTTATTTAGTTGATTTGTAACTGAATATTTAAACCTGGTTAAGATTTACTATACTTCCCAATATCTATCTTTTTTTTTTAACCTCATAACTGATTCTGTTCACACTTAGCCACACACACACACACACACACACTCTCACACACACCCTCTTAACCCACCAATGTATTAAACTTTAAAAGTGAGCGCTCTAATAAGAAAATCAAGATTGTTTTCAGTGACTGTTGTACTCTTTGAGTTGCATGGCCAAGTCATAATTTATCCTGGCTGGCAAAAGAAAAATCTGGGTAAAGACTTAAGGCGGCCAGTAGTCATGAAAGACCTAAACTGGGATTAGATTTAGCCAAATCAACTCCATAGGGATTTACAGTGGAATTTTAAACATTATCTGGGGGAATTCTGGAGAACAGACCATTTTACTTAGACCTTTCTATATGTCATGGTGCTGTGCAAGAGAGAAGCTAGGCTTCTTCTGAAACACTCCACTCAGCTGTGGCCAACAGAAATAAACTTCATATATATATATATATATACATATATATGTATATATATATATTTACATATGTCTCCAAGCTTTATAACTGAGATGAAACTTTTATTATGACCATAATTTATCTATAGGATTCTGTACTCTGTAGTCTATCCAAGTGATTAATCTTGTGGCGTTGGGAGTCAGATTGTCTGGGTTCACGTTTCAGCTCTGCCTCTTCCTGCTGGTTGACCACTGTCAATTAAAGAGCACAGTGCTATGGGGACTGACTGGGATAAGCCACATAAAGTACTTAAGGTAGTCGCTGCTTCACACCCACCACCACATTAGGAATAACACGTTATTTCAATTTTATTGATCGTTTTATTTAACTCTTAGAGACTGGAGGACAACACTTTAAACAGCACTATGGTGAGTTTTTAAAATCCAGTTAAGAAAATACTTTGCAAACTGTTAATTTCCAGAGATCTGAATCCATTTTCCCTTATACACTAAAGCTGCTGGCTATAACGTAAAATTTATCTGCATCATGATGTTTATAAAAAATACACAATCCATAAAAAACCTAGGGTATTGAGAAAGGAGAGCCACTGGGAAGTGAGGGGACTGATAGAAGTATATATTTCAATTTTGTGCCCAGATGCTGCTTTGCAAGTTAACTTCCATGCAAAGAATACATTGCCTGCTCTAGTCATGAGTGAAGTATCAAAATATTTTGTAACATTTCATAGAGCCCTTTACAGTTGATGGTGTCTTTTCCACATATGCTTTGACTCCCACAAATCATTCTGTGATGGAAGTACTCTTCTTCCCATTTCCTGTTGTAGAATATTCTCTCATTTGTTCCAGGATAGCTAGAATAACTATTTTAGAATCTTGTAATTGATTCCTAGGGCAGAGTTGCAAAGGCACCCAGGGTACTATTCAAAATAACCTACCCTACTCACTAAAGATATTTGGATCCCAATTCTGATTTGATAACATTGTTTGAAAGTATCAGTGGATAATTTCTGTTCCTAGCTCTTCATTTCTGTTCTCATTAATTTTGACAGTACTTGGTTGGTTGGTTTATATTTCTGTTAAGAGATAATTGCATGAGAGACTGGACTCTGAGAAACAAACTGGGAGGGTTTGGGATGGAAGGGTGGTGGGGGGTTAGGTGAGCCTGGCGGTGGGTATTAAGGAGAGCATGTATTGCAGGGAGCACTGGGTGTGGTGCAGAAACAATGAATCTTGGAACAGTGAAAAATTTTTAAAAAGATAATTGCAGAACTCTATGGGGATTTGGTGTATCACTTGAGCTAGTACATTGAAGTACTTATAAATTTTTAGAATAGTAGTAATGAATATTTGGTGTTTTGTTTAAAACGAAAATGCACTAGTAACAAAACTGAGGAGATTGCCATGAATAATCTGCACATGCATAAAACTGGTAGGCCCAAAGAGTTTCATGGGTGTTATTTTAAACTTTAATGAATCATTTAAACAGTTTCAGTTCAGAGAGAGGAACCAAATTCATTTTTACAAAGTCAACATATCACTGATACCAAAATCTGGCAGAAGGTGTGCATACACATTAACAATAGGTTAATCCCAAAATGGATATTTTGTTTAAATATAAGAGCTAATATTTATCCTCTCTTACCTTTGCCAGACCCTGTGGGCAATATGCATTTTTTCTTTTTTTTTAAATTGATTTTATTAAATTGCATGATGTTGGTTTAAAAAAAATAATTCATAGAAGTTTATCCAAAGATGAGAATTATCTCTGGTTGTGAGGTTCCTTCTTTTTCTCTGGCTTGATAATTACACTTTTCTTTACATACTTGGGAGGAGGCAGGCCCCACAATGGTGTCCGTAGAAAGCCATCTGAGATTTTCTTGCCATGAGACTCTGAGCATCGGCTAAAATATTTTACCTATAATTTATAAAAAGAAAAACAAGTGATTCTGCAGACTAGAAAGTCAAGATCAATAAACCTCTGTTTCTCTAGATTTTCTTTTAAAAATACATATATTTTTCCTTTAACATTTAAAGAGCCTGTTCTAAATGATCAACTTTTCAGCTGGTTTTGGTTTAAGTGTGTTACACTGGGGTGCAGTTGACTTAAAAATGTTTTACTCCTTGTGGTTTCTTTCGAATTATTTTTAGTCATTCTGACTAGTGCAGAATATTTTCTCTAGAAGATGTGTAGACACAAAATGAGCAGACCTTTTAGAATTTCTAGAAGAAAGGAGGAGAGTATTTATTATTCGAGCCCAAGTTAGGACAGCTGCCCAGGGTACACAGTCTTCACAAAGAGAGTGCTCTTGCATATTTTCTTTCGATCCTCTCCAGAACCCTGTACTGTGTGGCAACTATTGTTACCCTCATTTTATGAATAAGGAGAGCCTTTGTAAGGAGGAACCTCTGAGAGGCTGAATGAGGAGATGAATATTTCCCAGAAACAGTGCTGTAGGTGGTGGCAGCACCTGTACCAGAGTGGAGTCTTTGATTTGAGAAAGCCCAAGCTCTTGTCCATGTTGCTGGGGGACATGCAAGAGAGGGAGAGAACCTGTGAGGAAAAAGTGAATCTGAAGAATATTAATTGTCGTTCGTGGCGATTAGACATAAGTAGGATTTTCCCTTTCTCCCAAATACATTTACATATTAAAAGGTTTAAAAACTAGATTCGGGTACTACACTTTTGGCCAAAGGAAACCCGTGTTTGAGAGGTTAGACAGATGTGCTGGGCAGTACATACTACAGCTACGTAGACCTTTCTGCTTGTTTGCTAAAGCTCCTTTTCATTTTCTTTTAAAATAAAGATGGATAAGCCTGTGTAAAGAGAGCTTGAGTCAGTCAACAGAAGTATTCTCATTTGCAGATAATGAAGCTGTTTTAATGACAGATTTTTAAAAAAATTTCTTTGTCAGAGAGAGAAGGAGAGAGAGAGAGAGCACAAGCAGACAGAGAGGCAGGCAGAGGCAGAGGGAGAAGCAGGCTCCCCGCCGAGCAAGGAGCCCAATGTGGGACTCGATCCCAGGACGCTGGGATCATGACCTGAGCTGAAGGCAGCCGCTTAACCAACTGAGCCACCCAGGCGTCCCAATGACAGATTTTTTTAAGGATGTGGTGAATTTGTCTGTGAAGAAGCCTTCACCAAAACTCTGTGCAGCCTCAGAGATCATTGCACAGTCCTGGCTTAATTTCATGCAATCGATCACATCCGGATATCATTCAAAATGTAGTTTGAAGATTGATAACGTGGTAGTATTGAGGTAGGGGAACTCTATGGAAAGGGGACAGTAATGTTTTATACTCTTGGACTACAAATGTGTTCATGTATTAATCATTCCCCCAAACAGCTATTTTTTTATTTTTTAATTTTTATTTATTTTTTTAAAATTCTTTGCTTTATTTTTTATTTTTTTTTTAAAGATTTATTTATTTATTTATTTATTTATTTGAGAGAGAGGCAGTGAGACAGCATGAGCGAGGAGAAGGTCAGAGGGAGAAGCAGACTCCCAGTGGAGCTGGGAGCCCGATGTGGGACTCGATCCCGGGTCCCCGGGATCATGACCTGAGCCGAAGGCAGTCGTCCAACCAACTGAGCCACCCAGGCGTCCCAACAGCTATTTTTTTAAATGTACCATGGGAGCGTGTTTAAAGGATTTTTCATTTTAATTCATTTTGTTCACCAGCCACCCTAATTTTGTGTGTGTTCATTCAACTAGATGTGCCATCGCTAAAGATTTCCTTTAATTTTATTATGGTTTATATGAGGGAATAAAATGTCATCATGGTATTAGACCCAGTTCCAGGACTGCTGCTGCTTACTTCTGCTTCAGAACAAGGCTCAGAGCTGAGAGAACTAGAGACCTTTTCAAGTTTCGTTTCTCCCATCAGATGGACCTCTGCTTTTTAGACTTTTTATTGAAGCGTTGCATACATACAGAAATATTTATCACAAATCATAAGCGTACAGTTTGATAAATTGTCACAGAGTTGAACACGTATGTTTCAGCTTTTCATTCAAGCGGAAATGGTTGTTGAAGACACTAGATGGTTGGGCTGTGTTCCCCACTTTTCTGGAAGGACTTTCTAATTAAAAACAAAACAAAAACAAAAAAAACCGTGCCTGTCAATGTAGGATTCTTATATGCTTCCCTCCCCCCAGCGTTATTGAGATGTGATTTATAACGTTAAGTGTACAGTGGGATGATTTGATGGATGTATGTAAGTAGGAAGCCAAATTTTAAGTGTGTATTTCCATCTAAGTCAACTTTTGAGGCACTTAATTGTCAAATTGCTTTATTGAATGGTTACTATATGCCGTGCAGTAGAATAAGTGCTCTATTACATAACATGTCATTGAATTCTTACTACCCTAGAAGTTACCCTTATTTTAGATAGACATGAACACAAAAGCCTAGAGAGGTAGATTTTGCTAGAGCTCAAACACCTGGGGCACAGTGCAGCTAGCTGTCATTAAGGGTGGTCCTAACTCTAGAGCTTGTGCAATTACTGTGACGCCCTCTTGTTGCCATCTGTATTTTTAGTGCATTTGCTGCATGGCAAATATTGTCTGATAGTGTCCTAATAGACGGAGGTGTTGGGTTTTTGGTTTTGTGTTTTTGTTTTTTCAATCAAAGGTGAAGGAAATACTTTCAAAGAAAGCAGTGCTTTTGTGGGATGAAGCCTTGGGGCAGCATTCTGATAGAAGAGAAGGCACAGGCATTGGTCTCGCGTTTTCATAGCAAGTGAACTGTGTTTAGTGTGTGTGTTTCTTGGAGTGGCCTTCCGGTGGGGAAGCTCCCAAAGATCGTGGGAAGAGGGATGCCCCACCCCACTCTCGGTGTTGTCTTGTGGCAAAGTGATAATGGAAATAACTTGAAAATGTGCTCATTTTGCACCTATCTTAAAAAAATGAGTGTCTGCATGGGGAAGTTTTTGAAGACTGTTTTTAACTCGTCTTTCTCTTAGGAAAACATTTGATAGCTATTTCATTTTCGGCTTTTTCAGAGGGAATCTTGGCAGGATGTTTCACAACAACCATGTTACCAGATTGAGCTCTGGTGTCAGGGAACCTTGGCAAACAAGTTATTTGCAAGTTCTTTTGGGTTTTGTTTGTTTGTTTGTTTGTTTGTTTTTATGACCAAAGACTTGTTAAATATAGTTGGAATAATGGCCCATACTTTCTTAAATATCCTCTTAGGGCCTTGGATTGTGGTATACTGAGGAAAAAAGCAAGCCTAGTGAGGGTAGCAACATACATTGCTGTTTACAGATTGGTCACTTTCCTTCTCTTTCTTAACTTGGTGGCATTGCCACATACGTCATCAACCACAACAAATGGCAACTATATAGTGGATGGTGTTGAAATTTGGGGAACTCTTTCCTGCTAGAGCTTGGTTTGATTTTTAGTATAGCTGCTAAAAAAAGAAAAAAAAAATTTTGCCTTCAACACATGTGTTAAATTTACCTGAAATTGGGACGCCTGGGTGGCTCAGTTGGTTAAGCGGCTGCCTTTGGCTCAGGTCATGATCCCAGCGTCCTGGGATCGAGTCCTGCATTGGGCTCCTTGCTCAGCAGGGGGCCCTGCTTCTCCCTCTGCCTCTGCCTGCCACTCTGTCTGCCTGTGCTTACTCTCTCTGACAAATAAATAAATAAAATCTTTTTTAAAAAATTTACCTGAAATTAATAAAAAAATTAATAAAAAGGAAAACTGTTATGTATTTTTCTCTCTGGAGTGGTTAAGACCCTCCGTAAACTTACACAGTCGTTGTAAGCTTATCACTATAGTTTAATTGGCTCATAGAAACTGAGAAAACTCTGGTCTTTGACAGATTGTAATCCCAAGAAGTCTTCCATCTTTCTTCCCACCCATCATTTTGGGATTTATTTTGTTTTTGTTACAAAAACAAGTGGGAAAATGGTCTGCAAGTGCCAAAAGATGTCATAATAAAGTAACTTTTTTTTGGATTACTAGTATTTCAGACATTGGTGTGAATCAAGTTAACTCAGTTAAGGAAATGTAGTTTTGAATTTTGTAGTTCTTTAGAGTAGTGTTTCTAAACCCTGCTTGCATGTTAGAACCACCCAGGGAACTTTAATAACATGCCCTGGTCATATCCCCAGATATTCTGACTTGTTTGCTCCCATGTAGGGTCCAGTATTGATATTTTTAGGTGTTTCCCAGTATATAGTCAGCATTGATAACTATTGGTAGAGTTAACTGGGGTTCCCTGATTCAGCTAAAAGATCCTGAAGAGAAGATGATTATTTAAACAAAGAGAGGTTTTGGAGATATTTGGAATTTTTTTGTTTTTTGTTTTTATTTTTTTAAGTAGCCGACCAAATGAAACATAGTATTTTTGTTAGGACATCTACAAAGTGTTGACTCTTTCATTTCTTAAAAGGTAACAGATCAGGGACGCCTGGGTGGCTCAGTTGGTTAAGCTGCTGCCTTTGGCTCAGGTCATGATCCCAGCGTCCTGGGATCGAGTCCCACATCGGGCTCCTTGCTTGACAGGGAGCCTGCTTCTCCCTCGGCCTCTGCCTACTACTCTGCCTGCCTGTGCTCGCTCTCTCTCTGACAAATAAATAAATAAAATCTTAAAAAAAAAAAAAGGTAACAGATCTGAGGTGGATAAGATTTGGTGGTCTTCAACAAAGATACTTAAAGAATAATATCTAGCTTCAGCTTAGAAATAGTTACAAGAATATACCATCTTAATTGCCACAAGCTTGCAAAGTTGTTTGGGTAGAGGGAGCCAACTGTCAAATGATAGACTTAAAGCTAAATTAAATTGGATGCTGTTATGGGTTGAATTGCTCTCTGTACCCCACCTCCCCAAATTCATGTATTGAAATGCTAGCGTCTGATATCTCAGAATGTGACTTTATTTGGAGACAGGGTTGCTACAGATGTAATTAGTTAAGGTGAGGTTATACTGGAGTAGCATAGGCCCCTAATCCAATATGATCAGAGTCCTTATGAGAAGAGAAAATTTGGACCCAGACACATACAGGGGAGAGCATCATGTGAACATGAAGACTGTCATTTATAAGCCAAGGAGAGAGGCCTGGAACAGATCTCTCCCTTAGAGCCCTCCGAAGGAACAACCCTGCCAACACCTCAATTTCAGATTCCAGCCTCTAGAACGGAAAGACAACAAATTCCTGTTTTTTTGAGCTGCCCAATCCATGGCATTTTGTTACAGCAGCTCTAATGAACTAATACAAGTCCCAGTATTTTATTCATTTTTAAAAGGTAAATCTAGGAAAATTTAACATTTGAAATTTTGCCGTGCTTTCATTTAAAAGGTTAGGAACCATTTCTTGGTCAGGAATTTTAGTCTGTGTGGTTATAAAAGTTTTAGTTTCCTGGTAACTCACACTTGAGCCAGTTAGTTGCTAGTCAATCAGTATAAAAGGCAGGAATTTATCACTAGCCCAGACCAGGAGCAGAGTTTCTGGAGTGTGTATTTTCCTTCCATTTATGTTAAGAGAGGGGGACATTCTTTCCATACCTGAGAGGGGTTTCCTAGATGTATTTTGTATATACAGATTTTAGAGTTGGTCTCTTTGTTGTATGATTTAATAGCACTCTGGAGAAATTGGAAATGAACAGCTTTGAATATACATCTCTGTTTCAGTGGAATAGAGAATAGTCCATGCTTTTCGTGAAAGGAGTGAGTACCTTAGGAAAAGACAGCATGGCTAAGTCGGGAGTGATCCTGGGAAGTCCCATAGTTCATAATAGATTGGAGAAGCCCTGTAAATGATATAGAAGGTTATACCTTAAACACAACACAGCTCCTTACCTTTTCTGGTTTTTTAAACAGACCCAAGTAAGGGGGTATAGCTTAGTGGTAGAGCATTCGACTGCAGAGCCAAGTAAATATGCCAGTAAAGCAAAAATGGCACCATGTTCAATGCTGACCATAATAGCGTGCAGGCAAAGAACACAGACCTTGGACTTCATTTCAATTAAGGTTCTACCACTTACGAGTGATATGACTTGTGGCAAATTATTTCCCTTCCCCTTGAGCTTGTGTTTTCCCATGTAGAAGACAGACAACCCAGTGTATCTCCCTTATAGGATCTTGAGATGATTAAATAAGGTAGTAATTCATATAAAGCAATGAGCAGAATACCTGGTGCAAGTTAGATGCTAGTAGATGTTAGTTAATAGCTCTAGCAGAGGCAATAGGTAGGTGGCCCCTGTGCATGCTAGCCCCCCTCCCCCATTTAGTCCATAAGAATAAATCTCTTTTATAGCAACGTTATGTCCTTAGTTTTAGCATCCATGCCTTAAGACATCTTAACAAAACAAAACCTGGAAATGCCCTAAGGATCAGCTAATGCTCTTCTTTCATTTAAAGTGAGGAAGATGGAGGAGCCTGGGTGGCTCAGTCAGTTAAGTGTCTACCTTCGGCTCAGGTCATGATTCCAGGGTCCTGGGATCGAGTCCCGCATCAAGCTCCCTGCTCACCAGGGAGTCTGCTCCCTCTCCCTCTGTGACCTCTCTCTCTCTCTCTCTCAAATAAATAAAATCTTTATAAATAGTAAATAAAGTTAGGAAAATGACAGTAGGATTAGAGAATGCCCTAGAACTCATGGTTCACAATCTTTCTTTTTTTTTTCTTTTTTTTTTTAATTTTTTTGATCAACTTATAATGTATTATTAGCCCCAGAGGTATAGGTCTGTGAATCACCAGGTTTACACACTTCACAGCACTCACCATAGCACATACCCTCCCCAATGTCCATAACCCCACCACCCTCTCCCTACCCCCCTTCCCCCCCACCCCCCTCAGTTTGTTTTGTGACATCAAGAGTCTCTTATGATTTATCTCCCTCCCGATCCCATCTTGTTCCATTTATTCTTTTTCTACCCCTCAAACACCACACATTGCATCTCCACTTCCTCATATCAGGGAGATCATACGATAGTTGTCTTTCTCTGACATAATCTTTCTTTTTTACATGTTGCTACCTTCTAAATCACAGAACCACGTGTCTCTTCATTCTAAAGCTTTTCTTGCTTCAAAGGAAACTAAATTTCCTGCTCTACCATTGCACTCAACATTTTTCTTAATTTAAAAGTTACTAAAATCTTTGGGGTGAAATTAAAAGTATTATTTAAGGTAAATTGAAGTAGGCTTCATTATATATAGACTGTCTCTGTTAAGGAACGAAGAAACTGGTAGCAGGGGTTGTCTCTGGGGAGGGGCACTTTTGGAGAAACAGCATTGATTACTGTTAAAACAGCATATTCCTGGGACCTTTAAATTCTGGAGAGTACAGTAACCATTTCCTCCAGTTCACTTATTGGCGAGTAGAACTGAACAAGGAAGAAAGTAGTAACAAATATCTGTAGTTATTTGAGACTCGAGAACTATGTGGATTTAGATAAAATTTTGGAGATACCCCTTTTAATACCCGTACTCTTAACACTCACTACCCCCAGTTTCAGGAGCCAAATAGATTTGATTTCATTTGGGTGAGGACTGCCCCTGGGAATTGCTTTGACATGCCTCTGTCTCTGACTTCGTGGGTGACCTTGGGTAGATTTCTTAATCTAATTCTTCCTCTGCCAATGGATGGAGGTGATAAGCCCTATTTTTACCTGGTACATAGAGTTCTTGCAGCATAAAAATGAAATCATGTGAAAATTAAGTCAGTTCTGGGCTCAGCCTCCTTAGAGGAGGAGGCTTAACCTTGGGCTAACCTTGAGTTTAACCTTGAGCTTTTACAAGAGAAGTAGAGTTTCAACAAGCCATGTGTTCATGCTAGGTAGGATTGCATGTGTAGCATTCACCTCTTAAAGAAGAGAAAAGGAAAGCCCAGTGACTATGCTTTGCTTTGGCCATTTTATAGACTTCCTCTGTGTGTGTGTGTGTGTGTGTGTGTGTGCGCGCGCGCGCGCGTGTGCTTTATAGCACACTATGTGAGCCTCCTACTTTCTGTTTTAAAACTTACAATTTGGAAGGTCAGTTACTTCTAACTTCCTCTTTTCTGAAATAGGAAGAAACATTTTGAAATAAAATGATCCAAATATGTTCTAGGGTTATTAACTATAAATTTCAGAGCATAGCATTCTTGAAGGCATAGATAGTATGTTTAGCACCTGTGGTATCTTAATGTTTAGTTGAAGTAGTTAAATTTTTAGAATAGAAGTAACATTTATTTAAGATTCGATTGTTATATCAAGATTATCTCAAGATTTAGTTGTTAAATCACAGTTGATATGTACTTGCTTAAATACTTCTAAAATAAACAAACAAAAGAAGTAGTATTTAATCTCAGTGTGTAGTGCTACAAACATTTAATTGTACTCTGTATATAAGGTAATATTCATGTATTTAGAAGGTATACACTGAATTATTTAAGGTTAAAGGAGGAGTGTCTGCCAATATCAAATCAGAAAAAATAGAAATAATAATACAGAAGGATAGTGATAGACATGATAAAAAATTTCACGATCTTCTGACTAGATAGAAAATGAAAGTTAAAAGCTAGGGTTAAACACAACCTGTGTGCCAATGACAACATAATATTTATCAAACTTTTGTGTTTTTTTCCCTGTCAAATTTTTGTTGAGATTTTATTTAATTGTACATTTCATTTGTATGCCACTTTTTATGAATTAATGATATTGGAGGTTTTTTAAATTTAATGTGCCTTAAAAGTGTGCTTTTATAGGATTTTCCAATGAAAACTTGGTTAAGACCCAAGATAGATAATAAATCTGCAGCCCAGAAAGAGTGTCAAGATTTAAGTAGCTGATGATAGAAAAACTAAAGTGATGTCCAATATAAAATATTTTTTGGTTGTATTTAACAAAAGCAAACACTTTGTTGATCCTTTTTCTCCCTCACCCCTGCCAGCTTGGTGACCCAGCTATTTTTCCTGCCGTAATTGTGGAACATGTTCCTGGTGCTGACATTCTCAATGGTTACGCGGGCCTAGCCTGTGTGGAAGAGCCCAATGACATGATTACTGAGAGCTCCCTGGATGTCGCTGAAGAAGAGATCATAGATGATGAGGATGACGACATCACGCTTACAGGTGTGTGTGCCTCCAGCACCTTACCTAGGCATAGTTTGGGACAGTTTCCTTGCCCTGTGTTTTTTGGGGTATAAGAAGTCCCTAACTTGGTGTCAAGTTAACTCTATTACCTACAGAGACTGGAGCAGGGAGAAGGAAACTCTGTTTTCTTCCGCATCTATCTGTGTTTCCTCCCCTTCCTTCTTTCCTAGATATATTGAGATGAATGTGACAGACTAGAGGTCTGTGAGAAAGACCAGACCAACTGAACTTGTCAGGTATTCACTGAATGCTGCTTCTATGCCAAGCTCTGTATTCTTGATAACAATGAGAAATTGTTTGTAGGGAAGAAGATAGGAATGTTCTTCTTTTCCTGCTGTCACAGGAAGCAAAATAGGAGGCCATGACCCAAATGTAGGATCAAGTACTAGGGTTTAAAGAAGATTTCTCTTCTGGTTCAGTCAGAACTAGTAGCATATTTGAAACATGAAAAGTTTGTAGTGTAAGTGTGAGGCAGTGGTAATGCTGTTTTCATCCCTTTTAGAATTTGGTACACACATTTGTATTTTTATAAACTTACATTGATTTTCTGGGCCAGAGGAGGTAGAGGCGTTTAAGAAAATGAATTATTGGAAACAAAGGTTATTTGAATATTTATTTATTTTTTAATTTGAGAGAGCGAGCACAAGAGAGCAGGAACAGGGGTGAGAGGGAGAAGCAGGCACCCCCACTGAGCAGGGAGCCTGACATGGGGCTCGATCCCAGGACCCTGGGATCACTACCTGAGCCGAAGGCAGATGCTTAACCAACTGAGCCACTTAGGTGCCCCTGAATATTTATTCTTAAATGTAAAAAAAGAATAGGAAATTAACCTTAGTCACAGTGTTATTAACTAAACCTACACTTTGTTTGCCAACCATTTCAAACTAATGACCCTTTTCTGTTTCAGTATCCTATCTATAATCTTACATTTAGTTATTTCTTCTTAGTCTCTTCCAGCCTATAACAGTTCCTCTGTCTTTCTTTGTCTCTCAGTTGACACTTTTGAGGAGTGCTGGTCAAACATTGTTGTACGGAGGGTATGTGCTATGGTGAGTGCTGTGAAGTGTGTAAACCTGGCGATTCACAGACCTGTACCCCTGGGGCTAATAATACATTATATATTTATAAAAAAAATAAAAAAAACAGTAACAACAAAAAAAACATTGTAGTACGTCCCTCAATTTTATTTGTGTGATATTTTCTCATGACTGTACTGAGATAATGCATTTTGAGCAAGAATACCACCAAAATGGCATTGTCTTCTTAGTGCATCATATTAACATAGTAGATTTTATTTTTTTAAGGCAGATTTTTAAAAGTTCATTCTCTCATTTAATTCTCACAACAGAAAAAGAAAGAAATTAGGTTAAATGAAATGACTTGCTTAAGGTCACACACCAAGTGACTGAGTCTCCCCTGATAACATTGACAGACAACTCTTAGTTTTTGTATTGTTCTCTGTTTTTTTACAAATTATGTTCTCCTATACTCACATTTTTTGTTCAGAGGAACCCAATGAAAGCTTTTTTGATAAATCTAGACTTACCAGATTTTTCCTTACCAGTTAGGGAATTATATTACTCAGGCTGAGAGGTTTCCATTTATTACTGACAGTGAGTTACATGTTTTGTATAACAGAATAATCATCTCTGTGCATATATCTGTTGTGTAGCTCTTGGGTTTTTGTGGTATATTCTGTCGTAACTTTTTGATACCTTAAGATAAGGCTACACTGTCTCTGTAGGTTGGAAATGAGGGTCTCCAGTGAAGGGGTATTTATTCCTGGTTTTAGTCATCGGGGTAGTCTGATGACTAAAGAGAAGAAATTGAAACTGGGGAAGCAGATCTTAGATCTTTAGAAGAAAGAATTACTTCTTTCTTCTAGTGTTTCCATTCTCTTGGGCTTGGACTTGAGATAGCTGATGGCAAAATACAAACAGGCTCCTTCCTTCCTGGAGAATAGAACTGGTTTTGAAGGGGTCTAGGAAACAAGCCATATCTTGAAAACCAGATTTGCTATTTGCATATTTCTTCTCCCTCCCCTTTCTTATTTTCCAACCTGAGCCTTTATTTATCTCTTCCATCCTTGTTTGAGCAATGACATAAGAAAGCAAAGAACTATGGGAGCCCTCCTAAATTCAGAGTAAGAGAGGGAATAATGTTGTGCTTTTCAGAAACTACAAGGGGGAAAAAAGGGAAAGAAGAATTTATAAACTACATTTGAGTCTTAGGTAGCACTTTAGATGATATTAAGGAATTGTTAATATTTTTAGGTATGACAGTAACATACCATACATACTATTTTTAGAGATGAAATATTTAGAGATGAAATAGATTCCTTCAAAATAATCTGGGGAGTGGGTGTGGGGTGTGTGTGAGGAGACCTTAGAGGCAGCAATTGGAGTAGGAATGAGAGAAGATCAACCTTGATCTTGGTTGATCTTGGTTGATAATGGTTAATGCTGAGAATGGATATGTGAGAATTCACTATACTATGTTCCATAATTTTGATTTTTGTTTGAAATTTTCAATAATAAAAAGATTGATCTATTTTTATGGATTTGAGGCTTCTATTAGACTGCAGGTGTCATTGGTGTGCCCTGATTTCAAATTTTCCTGGTCATCACAATATTTTTATTTTTATCATCTTGACTTCCTATCAAGTTTGTTATATATTTGAACCTATAAAATAAATGTATAATGGTAAAATGCCACTTTTATCTGTTTATATGTTAGAGTTCCACATAAGGTTTCCTTTGGAAAAAGGTTATGGTGTTAACAATTTTTGAAAATCATTTCACCATGAGTTCTTTGTATGTGGGGATTCTCCATCCATTGCCAGTCTTTGAAGATCTAAAAGTAAAATTATTAGCAGAGATGGTACAAATGCTATTTTCTCAAACAGAAGGTAACCATGATGACTATATTCATTAGTAAATCTTCTCTTTTATTTATTTTTTTAATAATTTTTTTTATTATTTCTTTTCACCGTAACAGTATTCATTGTTTTTGCACCACACAATCTTCTCTTTTAAATAATACTATTATATGTCTCTTCCTATGTATTAGCCTCTTTATAAATTTAAAGACAATTTTTAGTAATTTATAATATCAAATGTATTTAATAAATTATTCCCTAAGTTATTATAGTGTCAATGCTTTCTGGCCTTGGTATAAATAGATTTTAACCAGTTGCTAGATCACAGCTAATCTGTTCCAGAGAAGTTTTAAAGTGCATGTATGAAAAGCTTGTGGGGTTTATTATTGCCAGAAGAAATTTTTGTCATCCATTTATTGAAGGGCTGACATTTTCTTTGTTTTTAAAAGCTAGATACCCTTTTTTTGGTTTTATTTCCTGTTTCTTATGGGACCTACCCATTTATTTTGCTTTTCTCAATATAAGCACTGAAGCTGAATGGAATAAACAAAGTTTTACAAACTAACATTGATACTAAACATGTTTAACTTTCCTCATATTTTGAAATACGAAAGGTGACATGATTTCTGTATGTAGCTGTAGAATGATTTCTACTGTATAGTAAGTTAAAAAGGCAAGGGTCAGGTAGCATAAATAGTGTATTACTTTTTATTTAAGATAGGAAAAAGAATATAAGTGATATGTCTTTGCTTATATTTAAAAAAAAAGAAAGATAAACCTCAAAACTAATGAAAATGGTTTCTAACAGGAAAGAGGAAGGGACAGGGATAAAAAAAAGTAGATTTCCTAAATGTACCTAATTTGGGGGCGCCTAGGTGGCTCAGTTGGTTAAGCCTCTGCCTTTGGCTCAGGTCATGATCTCAGGATCCTGGGATCGAGCCCTACATCGGGCTCTCTACTCAGCGGGGAGCCTGCTTCCCCCTTTCTCTCTTCTCTGCCTGCCTCTTTGCCTACTGTGATCTCTGTCAAATAAATATATAAAATCTTTTTAAAAAATTGTACTTAGTTTTGTTATTTTTACTTTGGAAACCTGTAAACATTTAACATAATTATAAAACAACACTAAGTCCAAAGGAGGAAAAATTAGCAATCTAAAAATTGAAGCACACTAAAACAAATGAAACTAATTACATTTTTGAGGTGTGGCATAATCGTATAGAGAAGAATTACTTAAAGTGGTTTTTTTTTGGTGGGGAGATACTCAGGTATCTCAGTCGGTTAACTGTCTGCCTTCGGCTCAGGTCATGATCCTTGCATCCTGGGATCAAGCCCCACATCAGGCTCCCTGCTCACCAGGGTCTGCTTCTTCCTCTGTGCTCTCTCAGTCTCTCTCTCGCGCGCTCGTGCACGCACTCTCTCTCTCAAGTAAATAAAATCTTTTTTAAAAAAATTAAAGTGATTGTTAAAAATATTTCATTTATTTATATATTTATTTAGGGAGAATGTGAGCCGGGGAGAGGCAAAGGATGGGGGCGGGTAGTGGGAGAGAATCTTAAGCAGGCTCCACCCCCAGCATGGAGTCCACTGTGGGGTTCCATCTCACAACCCTGAGATCATGACCTGAGCTAAAATCAGGGGTCAGACTAAGCCACACAGGCATCCCTAAAGTTATTTTTTAAGGCTGTGCATTTCCTAACAAGAAATAGCCTAAAAGGCAAAAAATTTAAAAAGCTGCTAAGGAATCTTAAATTGTTCTCAATAATTACAGCTTGTGTGAGTGTGTGTATATGAGAGAGATGTTAGGGTAAAATCAAATAAGTAATGAAGTTAATGTCAAAAGGATTAAGATTTATAGAGTAAGATTAGATCTGCAAATGTTAAATTGCAAAGTTAAATAACAATTTTATAATTATCTATAAATTCTACGTAAATACATGGTAAAAATACATAATTCTAGAAATAAGTTCTGTAACACTAAATTTGAATTGAAAATATTAGTATGAACTCATGATCTATTTTCTTCTTTAAAAAAACAAAGAGGGGCACCTGGGTGGCTCAGTGGGTTAAGCCTCTGCCTTCGGCTCAGGTCATGATCTCAAGGTCCTAGGATCGAGCCCCATATGGAGCTCTCCGCTCAGCAGTGAACCTGCTTCTCTGCCTACTTGTGATCTCTCTATCAAAAAAACAAAGACAAAATATTTTTTAACCAAATATGGGACAACTTAAGCATTAATAAGGACAGTAACTAATGGATTGAAGTATATCTAATATGTTTATTTTTTAACTTATTTTTTTAAAAGACTCATTTATTTTAGAGAGAGAACAGGGGGGAGAGGCAGAGGGAGAGAGAAACTCAAGCAGACTTTGCTCTGAGCACGGAGCCCAACGTGGGGCTCAATCTCAAGACCCTGAGATTATAATCTGAGCCAAAACCAAGTTGGATGTTGGGGCACCTGGGTGGCTCAGTCGTTAAGCCTCTACCTTCGGCTCAGGTCATGATCCCAGAGTCCTGGGATTGAGCCCCACGTCGGGCTCCCTACTCAGAGGGAAGCCTGCCTCTCTCTCTCCCCCACTCCCCCTGCTTGTGTTCCCTCTATCGCTCAGTTAAGCATTAGCACTCTTGATCTCAGCTCAGGTCTTGATCTCAGGGTCATGAGTTTAAGCCATGTGTTGGACTCTGTGCTGGGGGGCCTACCTAGAGCCTACTAGGAAAAAAGAGATGGAGAAATATTTAATAGTCATATTCAGTCTAGATTTTCTCTGTTGATACAAAGTGTATATATATAAACCCAAGTATTAAGTGATGTTCACGAGATCAAAATCTGTGTGTTTTTGAGCAACAGAGGTCTTGTAGCTAACTCGTGTTTTCTTCGAATGTATTGTAGTTGAAGCATCCTGTCCTAACGGGGATGAAGCGATTGAAACTATCGAGGCTGCTGAGGCACTCCTCAATATGGATTCTCCTGGCCCAGTGCTCGATGAAACACGAATAAGTGAGTGGTCATGTGCCATGATTGTTCATGTTAATATACTTGGAAAAGTTACTGTTGCCATCATCCTCTGTTAAATGGCAAATACCAAGAGACCAGAGAGCATGTTTGATATGTTTTGTGTCCCAAGCACATTTTAAGAAACAATACTAGTTGAGGGACGCCCGGGTAGCTCAGTTGGTTAAGCGGCTGCCTTCAGCTCGGGTCATGATCCCAGGGTCTTGGGATCGAGTCCCACATCGGGCTCCTTGCTTGGCAGAGAGCCTGCTTCTCCTCTCCCTCTGCCTGCCACTCCCCCTGCTTGTACTCTCTCTCTCTCCCTCTCTGACAAATAAATAAATAAAAGCTTTAAGAAAAAATACTAGTTGAGACACATTTGCTAAAGTATTCAGTTAAACAAGACTTCTTTTTTTTTTTTAATTGAAGAAGGAGACCTTTAGGAATAAAAACTATTTAGTTGTCAAATAGCAGAATTTATTCTCGTAACCTCATTGGTGAAAGTATTAGAGCATTTATGGCCCAAACTATTAGAATTTAATGATCTGTATGAATATTCATCAGTGAATAGGCAAAATTCACTGAAAAAATTTCTAACACCTCATACCAGAAAACTTCTTGCCACATTATTGATCTGCTTTTAAATCCATGTTTCCTTTGGGCTTTTCTAACAAAGTATCAAACTTGTAAATTAATTATTACTAAATGAATTCAAGATGTGGTTGAGTATATTCTGTATGCACAGCAGTGCGTTAAGCAGTAATGTGATATACAAATGAACAGATAACTTTTTTCCTCTCAAGTGTACAGTTGTTTGTACACTTTGTTTATGTAAAAGCCAAAAATAAAGGCCATGGGAGGGATAGCAAAGTGTTCTGGAAGAAAAGAGTACTCTGGCTGAGACTTTCAGAGACAGGCTTTATGGAAGGAATGTTTTAACCTGAGCTATAAAAGACAAATAAATTTTTAGTGGTTAGGAAAGATAAAGAGAATGGGTTGAGCCAAGGAGACAGACCTATAAATAAGAGTGAAATGTTTGAGGTAAAAATGGTTTGGTATAGCTGAAGTATAAGGTTTGTGGTAGGCAGGAGATGAGAGTAGAAAGGTAGGTTTGATCTAGATTGTGTGAGCTTCAGATGGCAGGCTATGGAGTTTGGCTTGTTCTTACATCTTTTTCCTCTATAAACTATGCAAAAGGTCAGTTTTATTTTTCTAATAATTTTAGGGTATAACGTTTTGTATAGAAGAATTATATGGTCAAATCAGACAGGTTTCAGAGAGTAACTTCAGCAGCAATGAGAAAAGAATGGAGAAGAGAAATAAGATAAATTGGTGATAGGAAGTCAAGAAAGAAGGGCATTGAATTAGTCCTGTCAAGCCTGTCTGACTTAGGGTGCCTAATTTCAGACAGAGGAAATAAAAAGGAAATAGATTTCAAGATTTTATTTCTACTTTAATCCTCAGAGAAACAAGAAGTTATCTGATGAAATTAGTTTGATTTATAATACAAGTTTGATTATAATTAGTTGATTTTGTTTCCATTAGATAATAATATATTTAGTTCATCTGAAGATGACATTGTTGTTGCCCCAATCACCCATGTATCCGTCACATTAGATGGGATTCCTGAAGTGATGGAGACTCAGCAGGTTCAAGAGACATATGCAAACTCACCAGGAGCATCATCACCAGAACAACCTAAAAGAAAGAAAGGTGGGTGGTTAATTAGTTTAGGGCAAACAGTCCAGTTTTGATGTGGAGTCTAAACATAATTTTTATTCAAGGGTATTTCTACACCAATTAAAACTTACATAAGAAAAAATGAGGGTACAAGGCATAAATTAAACGGTATTTATCTTCATATTAGATTCATTAAAAAATCAGTTTATTTGGTGTATCCTGCAGAAATGGGTTTTTCCAACTTTTTAAAGCCTCAATCTTTTATCTAAATCCTTTTGTCCAAACTCAGGAAGAGCTTGGGTAAGGGCACTTAGCTTCTAGCTTCCTTCCACAGGACATAGTTTGAAAACCACTAACTTAGATTCCAATATAAGATTCCAGTGGGAAAAATAATGAGTTCGAAATCAGTAGGTAAGTGATTGAAGAGGAAAATACTAGGTTTTAATTAGATTTAAATTTCAAAGGGAATTTTTCACTCTTCACTCATTAGGACCATATCTGCATTCTAAAGTCTGACACTCTTTCCATTTCATTGCCTTCTGATTCTCCTCCAGTTTGTGTAATATTTTGAATTTAGTATCTTGATTAATCACCAGCCACCCATTAACCTAACTTCACATGAAAGTAAGGGAAAGTCCAGGAGCCCAAAGTGAAGAGGAAAATGAAAACAGTGAGCCGAGGGTGCCACATCTCTGAAGGGCTGAGATGGGTGCGCAGTCTGATTGCCCATGCAGAGGCCGAGGCTTGTGTCTTGGTCCAGTGCAAGAGGAGGTTACCAGAGACTTCAGTCTGCCATCAGGATCCTTGGAAGGCTCTCCCTCCTGGGAAAAACAGTCTACCCATTGGCACAGAACAGGTGTCAAGGAAGTTTATATTTCTCAGCTGGGCCTCTGAGTGGAAAAATTCTTTCTGTGAGAATTCATAATCTTAGGCTTACTTTAATCTAGGTTTATGATTAGATTTTAAATGATCACTGACTTCAGAAATTCCCAGCCAAGTAATTAACGTAAGTGACCCCAGACTGGCAATGACGTTGGGATACTAGGGAGAAGCTCTTGTATAAAACTGTTCTAGTAAGTCTTACATTTAAACCAAGGCTGACAGGATTTCCTCAAACAAAGCCCTGTTGAAGGTGAGCTCACATTGCAATGTTACAGAATACAAAAGATAGAGAATCCCTGAATGAGGAGCAGAAGACATAGAAGATTCTAGCATTCTCTAAGAACTTCAGATAATAGAATTATCAAATAGAAACTTTGAGTGACTGTGACTACAATTATTAAGGCAAAAGAAGGAAAAACAAGGTCAAAGAATGAGACTATTACAAAATACCAGGTACAACTTCCTCTTCTGGACAAGATAGAATAACAGGACCTGATTTGGCAACGATTTGGGGATATGGCAACAAAAAACAAAAATTAGTGGGACTACATTAAACTAAAAGGCTTCTACTTAGGAAAAGAAACTATCAGCAAAATGAAAAGGCCACCTACAGAACGGGAGAAGATATTTGTAAGCTGTATATCTGATAAGGGGTTAATGTCCAAAATACGTAAGGAACTCCTACAACTCAATAGCAAAAAAGCCAAACAACCTGATTTAAAAATGGGCAGAGAACCTGAATAGACATTTTTCTAACAAAGACCTACAGATGGCCAACAGGTACCTGAAAAGATATACTCAATATCACTACTTGTCGGGAAAATGCAAATCGAAACCACAGTAAGCTATCACCTCACACCTGTCACAATGGCTATCACCAAAAAGGCAGGAGATAAGTGTTTGCAAGGATGTGGAAAAAAGGAACCCTTGTGCACTGTTGGTGGGAATGTAAATTGGTACAGCCACTATGGAAAACAGTATGGAGTTTCCTCAAAATATTAAAACTACAAACACCGTATGATCTAGCAGTCTTACTTCTGGCTACATATCCAGAAGAAATCAAAATAAGATATTGAAGAGATGCGTGCACTCTAATGTTCATTGCAGCATTAAAAAAACATAGGTGGACCTTGAGGGAATTATGTTAAGTCAAATAAGAGAAAGACAAATACTGTGTGCTATCATTTACATGTAGAATCTGAAATAGCCAAGCTCATAGAGGCAGAGAGAGATGGTGATTGCTGGGGAATTAAGGAAATGGGGAGATGTCAGTCAAAGGGTACAAACTTCCAGTTATAAAATGAGTAAGTTCTGGGGATCTAATATACGGGTTGGTAACTTTGGTTAACAGTACTGTATTATATACTTGAAAGTTGCTAAGAAAGTAGATCTTATGTGTTCACACCCCAAAAACCAAGTAGTTATTATGTGAGATGATGGTATGTTAACTAACCCTACTGTGGTAATCATTTTACATCATAGAAGTATATCAAATCATCATATTGTACACCTTAAAGATACACAATTATATGTCATCATATCTCAATAATGCTGGAAAAAAAATTTTTAATAAAGAAACCCCCAGAACTTGGATTTACCCTCCTATTAAAACAACTAAAAATACAGACAACGATGTATGAAACAGTGCCTCTAAAGACATCAGTCAACAAAAGCCAGTGATTCCTGAGAAACAGGAAACAAATGAGGTGAGCCCTATGATGACCCCACCTTACTGCATGGAGGAACTTTTTTTTTTTAACAAACAGTTTGGCAGTTTCTTAAAACTAATGCATACTTAACATGTGACCCAACCATTCTTCTACTCAGTATTTACCCAAAAGAGATGAAGTTACACATTTATAGAAAAACATCTGTATAAATGAATGTTCTTAGCAGTTTTATTTGTAGTAGCCCAAAACTTGAAACAACCTAAGTGCCTATCAACTGCTGTCTGGATAAACAGCTCTGTGGTGTATCTATGCAAGGAAATAGCACTCAGCAATAAAATAGAATGTACTGCTGATACATACAACAAAACAATAAATCTCAGCATAATTATGCTAAAGGAATTACCTTACACACTTCATCTAAAGTTGTGGGAACTGCAAACTAACCTCTAATGACAAAATCTGTGAGTAATTGACTACCTTTGGATTGGGCAGAGTGGGAAGGGTATAAGGATTACAGAGGGGTACAAAGTACTTTTGGGGGTGAAGAGTATGTTCACTATTTTGAACATAGTGATGGTTTCACAGGTCAGTACTTATGTTGGAAGATACCAAACTGTACATTTTCAACATATGCAATTTCATTTTATGTCTGTCATACTTCAGTAAAGCTGTTTTTAAAGTGAAGGACTAACATCTAGTTAGGAAGACCAATGTGAAAGGAACCAAATAGGACACATAATATATGGGTTAAACAGAAGATTAGTCACTGTTTAAAAGAGAATTTGTGAGCTCTAATATAGATCTGATATAGAATAAAAAGTATGAAAGAGTTTGAGATGTGAGGATTGAATGAAAAGGTCTACTTGTTTAATCAAAGCTTCAGAGAGAGAGAATATATAGAGTGAGGAAGAGACCGCATTCCAAGATAATGATTGAGAGTTTCCCAAAGTGACATAAATCTCAGCATGGTGAATCCTGAGTAGCATAACTGTCAAAGAAATCCAGGCCTAAATACATTCTAGTAAAAATGCAAAACACCAGCCCCCTCCAAAAACAAACAAACAAACAAAAAAGAAAATACCAGGGAAAAACTACATTACTTGAAGAGGATTGATTTTTAGATTGGCAGCTTACAAGTCCCCAGTAGAGGCTGGAAGTGTTGGGTATCTTCAAAGTATTGAGAAGAACTAACTGTCACCCAAAAATCCTATACCCAATTCACATAGAACTCACATGAAGCTATGCCCCCTTGACTGGTAAGGAAGATGATGGAAAGGGTGGATATTGGGTAGGTTTACCAACTGTCTCTGTCTTGCCAAAAACTAGTGGTGAAAACAGTTGGAAGAAGAAAATGCTATCTATCAGAAAAAGTTGGTAAATAGAAGGCATAAAATGAGATGGTAGGAGGGAAAGAAGCTAACTGAAGTCTTTGCTCCTAATATTTGTTATCATTGACACAGTCACCCAAAAGTATATGCCTCATGAATGGTTCTCTACAGATGTCTGTAGTGATGGAAATGGAGATACCTGGCTGATTAGGTTCTATATTTATGCATTAAGAGGGGCCTGAAGAGTGGTCTTTTTGATCCACTTCTCGCTGATTCTTAGTCACCCTGACTTCAGAAGGGTTTTCCTGTTTGGTTTGGGGATGTGTTGTTACTAACCTTGTGATTTTAGCTCTGGAATCCTGTTCTGCTAAGTTATTGCCTTATATTATCCTAACCCAGAATTCACTCTTGTGATCTGGACCAGATAGACTCTGGCTCAGGAATGTTAGGGTAAAGGGGCACTTGGCTGGCTCAGGCGGTACAACATGAGACTCTTGATCTTGGGCCTTGACTTTGAGCACTGAATTCGGCGGAGAGGTTACTTAATTAAAAAAAAAAAAAAGAAAGAAAGAAAGAAAAAAGAATGCTGGGGTAAAATGCACTAAAGTATCCATTTATAGTCTTCATTTTTTTCAGGTGCAGAATGCTAGTCTGTTCAGATAGCATGAACATCGCAATATAAATCCCAGGCAACATTGCCACCAAGTTGTGCTTCTAGATAAATGGCCAGAAGAAGATCACAAAACTTTAGAATAGTTGGTTGACCCAAACTAAGTCTGAACAAACTACAGTTAGCATTGTCAAAGTGGAGTTAGAGATTGAATGGCACATAACTATAAAGTTTGTTTTGCTGTGAATTAAAAGAAGTATAGAAAAATGAGAGGTTTCAAAATACAGGGGAAAATAAAAGTTGACTATGTAGTTCATCAGAATTTTGCTTCATGCATTTTTTGTATCTCTAGAATTTTGGGAAGTTTCCAGTATTTAAGAACTACATGTATGCAGATGAGAGAAAAGCTGAAAATTGACTTTTCCTACTGTAAAATGCGTATATAACCAACAAACAGATAAACCTGCATGGCTTATTTTTTGAGCCCAAGTCTTACCAACATCAAGAATATTTCCCCCAATTTTAAGGAAGCCATGTCAGTTTTGTTTCCTCAAAATGTTTTAAACTTAACCTCATTTTTATAAATGAGCCGATGTGTCATTTCCTACATAAAATTGTTTGTGATCTTGTGAACCTGTACTAATGATAAATTTTCACTGAAGTTCTTTTCCTTTTGAGTAAACAGCATTTTAGGAAACCAGTATGTGTAATATTGTGTATGTGTATAAAGTATTTGGCATTTGAAATTTAGGATAAATGACCAAATAACATTTATAAACAGCTAAATTGTCCATTTTATCTCACTTTTGATGGCAAATCCTTACGCAGAGCTGTTCTGTTTTCAGGGAGAAAAACAAAACCTCCACGACCAGATTCCCCTGCCACTACGCCAAACATATATGTGAAGAAGAAAAACAAAGATGGTAAGGGTAAGTACGATAATTCCCTTACAATACTTACAGGTCAAATAACAGTTAGATTGCTTTAAAATACCTACATATCATAAGTAAAATCAACCAGCTCTCTTGACTTATTGAAGTGGATCTTCTTGCTGCCAGATGCTTATAAGGTATAGTTGGGGATGCCTGAGTGGCCCAGTCAGTTAAGTATCTGTCTTCAACTCAGGTCATAATCCCAGGGTCCTGGGATTGAGTCCCTCATTGAGCTCTGTGCTCGGTGGGGGGCCTGTTTGTTCCTCTGCCTGCAGCTCCCCCTGCTTGTGTTCTCTCTCTCTCTCTCTCTCTCTCTCTCTGACAAATAAATAAATAAATAATTTTTTTAAAAAAGTATAGATGGCACTTTCTATAAATAGAGACTGGTAATAATGGAGCCCAAGAAATCCATTTAATAGATTTTTCTTACATACCTGTCAAAATAACCTGTCCTTTAATATTGAGCCTTTTGGAAGAGTTCAGCCAGGTTAGCCTTTCAGTTCATAGACACTTTATAAGATTGTTTTGGAGTTCTGCTATTTTCATAGTTGCTGCCCAAATTTAGAGAAGATTGTTAAAGCCAACCCACTGGCTCTGATATAAAGAGAACAACTGTTGAAAGGTTTTGTACAACACTTCTTCATTGGTTCTTTTATGTGATGGCTCTTAAGGAGGTAGGAAAAAAGTCCTCTCAAAGTGCTTTCTTCTCAAGTCGTCATAAATCTAATTGCCAGTATTGATCCATCCAGACATCTGATGTGGAACTAATAAAAAGACCTATATTAGGCCCTAAAAATTATCACCAGTGCTAACCAAGTTGCATAATATTTTTGTATGATTATAGAGGGAACTTATAAAACTTTTAGTGTGTTTACTTTTGCTCTTTTCCAGTGAAATTTTGGTCAGTTAAACAGAAATTGCTTTTATTTCAGGAAACACAATTTATCTCTGGGAGTTTTTACTGGCACTGCTCCAGGACAAAGCTACTTGTCCTAAATATATCAAATGGACCCAGCGAGAAAAAGGCATTTTTAAACTGGTAGATTCCAAAGCCGTATCCAGGTTGTGGGGGAAGTACAAAAACAAACCCGACATGAATTACGAGACCATGGGAAGAGCTCTCAGGTACGTGAAGTTTTTTGTCATTCATTGTGTTAAGAATATTGTTTCCTAAATACTAAAAAGCTAGGTAGCTTCTAAAAAGGTAGAGGGTTATTAAAATGTTGAATTTTGTTATTGAAGAGCTAAAACCATGCTACTTAGAGAAATCAGTTCATATTTAAATTGAAATCCTGTTCTGATCTGGGAAAATGTTTTTCTTAAAAAAAAATCTTCATGCAAACAACAGATACTTTACTTGTAAAGGGATTAGAAAATGTGAACTATCATCAGGAATTATAAATTGACCATGGGGCTCCTATGTTTTGAGCCCCTAAACTTGAATTCAGCACAAAATTAACAAGTAGCGGTAATCAGGTACTTAATAAGAGGGTGCATTTTTTAAACGTAAATATCAGGTATGATCTGTATTATGTTGGAATAAATACTTCAAGAATAATATTAGACATTGTGAACATTTTGAACTAGGTAGGTTATCATTTTATTCCTAAGCTCACTTTTAGTGTGTTTTTCTGTGATCAGGTTATCTATTCTTAAAGATATGCATTTGTTTGAGAAAGAGTTATTAGATAACCTTCTTAAACTAGAACTATTTAGTTACAGTTTGTATTTGTTTTTTTAACTCACACTTTTTAGATTCTTGATCTAATTAAAATCAACGACAAAATTTGAATCACTTCTGTTTGTACATCATTAAATTTTATATGGAAAACTGAATCAGATTCACTGAATCAAATTTAAACTGGTAGGGACATTATAATAAATGACGGCAGGGAAATAAACTCTTGAGGTTTGCAGTAGATTTGATTATTCTGGCAAAATGGAAGAAGGGGAGACAAAGGAAGAAAAGTGAATGACTAGGATAATCCATGTATTCTATCAACATTCCCCTCATCAGAATTGGTTTTAGGTTTAGTTGATAATAAGGATTTTTCTTTATCTGTGAGTATATGTGTTTTACATTTATATAGAAAAAAAGTTTAATTATACTATCTTATATAAAATAACTGCTTCATTTTAAAGAATCTTTTTTTTTTTAATTTATTTATTTGTCAGAGAGAGAAGGAGAGCGAGCAAGCACAGGCAGACAGAGTGGCAGGCAGAGGCAGAGGGAGAAGCAGGCTCCCTGCCAAGCAAGGAGCCCAATGTGGGACTCGATCCCAGGACGCTGGGATCATGACCTGAGTCGAAGGCAGCCGCTCAACCAACTGAGCCACCCAGGCGTCCCAACTGCTTCATTTTAAAATTCTTTTCCCACTTGTTTCCAACTTGAAACCTTTGTTTATGATTAAGGAACTTTAATTTTGTTGAACATAATTTTAATTTATGTTTAACCAAAAAGTATTGTTAAAATTGTCTGCTTTGAATAGGTACTATTACCAAAGGGGTATCCTAGCAAAAGTAGAAGGTCAGCGCTTGGTGTATCAGTTTAAGGAGATGCCGAAAGATCTTATTTATATAGACGATGAGGACCCAGGTTCCAGCATCGAGTCTGCGGATCCATCACTGTCTTCAACAGCCACTTCAAGTAGGAACCAAGCAAGCAGATCGAGAGTATCCTCAAGTCCCGGGATGAAAGGAGGAGCCACTACAGTTCTCAAACCAGGGAATCCTAAAGCTACAAAACCCAAAGATCCTGTGGAAGTTGCACAGCCATCAGAAGTCCTGAGGACAGTGCAGCCCACACCATCTCCGTACCCCACCCAGCTCTTCCGGACTATTCATGTCGTCCAGCCAGTACAGGCTGTCCCAGAAGGAGAAGCAAGCACCACCAGTAGCGTGCAGGACGAAGCGTTAAATTCCTCTGTTCAGAGTATTAGGTGAGAAAGCGAAAGTTACTGATGCATATCTTTACGGGATGTTTCTGACCAGAGTCATTATTTGTTGATGACTCTGGGTCGGGATTCAGAAATGAAAATAAAAATTATATTGATTTTTAAAGCTAGAAGTCTTGTTCAGCAGATTGGTTTCAGCAACTGATTGTATCATTGATTTCCTATTTTTAAACTTTGTCATTACTTGCTGTTATACTATCCATTTAAATCTTGTCCACTATACCTCTGTATAATTCGATTGATCCCTATAAGAAGGGATCCACATATTAGAAAATCCAGAGAATGATTTCAGATCCTTTTTTTTCAAAGTCAGAAGCTATAAAAATTCTACATAAATGCACATATCGTGACCTGGATTGTAGTGAGTTCCAGGAAATAACATTATACCATGGGAAGATTCCATCATGGAACAGTTCTGACGTTTAAAGAGGTAGGGAGGCCAAGAGTCTAAGGTCCACTTTTTCACGCTTTTAGAGTGGCAGAAGTTGGAAGAATAGTTTTTTAGCAATCAAGTCAAATTTGCCTCCTAGCCCCAGAAAAGATAGGAAAAACAAATTGACCAAAGAAAACCTCATCAGCTTTAGACTGGTCTCCCGTAGAATTTGGGACTGGTCTCACTGCTATGGGATGGGGAAAGGAGGAGGGCAGAAAATTAGATGGACGTTTGCAGTATTTTTTTCCCTCTACTATCATGAGTTTCCAGAATATGAATTATAATGAAATATAATGATTCTTTGAATACTTTCATTAAGTGACTTCAGTCTCACAGTCTTACATTCGAATATTCCAAAATATAAATGCCGGCGTTTTGTTCAGTGGATTTTGAAATAAAAAGCAGTACCCGGAATCAAGACAGAGTTAGATATTCCCGTCTTCCTTGTATGGTCCATTTAAACTTTTGGCATCATGAAAATTGACTTGCAAGGAGTGTAAAAATTACATTTCCCCCATTTTAACTGGACAGGAATGATAATCCTAAACTGTTATTAAAGGAGTACTTATTTTTCTATTTGCCTTTTAATGTTTCATTTTCCTCTAGGTCAGTTATTGGTTATGTGTGATGACTGAGTCTCTAGTTGGTATGATTCCTCTCATTGGTTTCTAGGCTCTTTGTCATCTTATCACTGTATTTGTGTTGATAGGAAACAGTACATGGCCACAGCTAATCAAAGGGGATCCCCTTCTTAGAGTGATTCAGTTATTTTTAAGCATCTGTAATCAGTTTGCTTTTTATACCTTGAGGATAAAATAAATGCCTGCCCCCCCCATAAAAAAATCCCACATACCTGTAGCTCTGAAAGGTATTAAACTATGATACTGAATTGGATGCAGTGTTACTCTGAATGTCAATTTCTGAATGATACTCAGTGCCAGATATTAAAACACTATAATATACTCCCTATCCATGATATGCAAACTCTTTTGGTGTACTTTCCAGAATGTTCATGTCCAAGGTCCCTGATTATTCTGGATTATTCCATGGACTCCCTGCCTGCTTCCTGCCTCTACTGTTTTTTCTCTTCAGTTCAACCTATGCAAGACTCTTAGTCACAGCTTTGCTATGTTACCTTCTTGCAGCTTTTGTTAGATCTGTGTTGCACAGAGAGCACAGTCAAATTTCTGGAGCATCAGCTACCAGCTCTCACTCTCTGCTCAGATTCCTTCCTTGCCTTCTAGCTAAAGCTGCCTGCTTGGGTGCACCGCATTCTGGTCAGTGAACGAGGCATTGCCATTGACTTCAATGCCCATCTCCTCCTATACATTTAAACCAAAGGAGCCACGTTTTACTCATTGCTCTTCTCCTACCACTTAACCTCATGTCTGACACATAGCATCCCTTCAAATTTATAGAACTTATTTTGAAGTAGTGTCTGTATTCATTCTGTATCTCCTCTCAGAGTAATGAGTTCTCTAAGTGGACTGCTTATGTAAGGAAGAAATAACAAAACTTAACTTCTCAGACTTTAAAACATACTTCCTTGTTGAAAAAATCATTTTATATTTATGTGTATGAAATACACATATTCTTCATTCTTTTGACTTTTAAAAATATTCTTCTCTCTTTTGGGTGTACCTTCTATTTGTATCTCCCCCCAAATCCTACTTATTTTAATGTAGTTAAACCTTTTATGGAATGTATTTTATTCCCTGAAATAACTAGATGAGGAAAGCCAAAGTTAATGAATAATAATGCTCTTTGAATACTGACACCTGCTGAATATAGTAACTCGGGTTTTGCCATTGTTCCTTTCCATTATATAGAAAGAAAAGTCTTAAATATATTTCAAGCAAATTGTACATATATATTACTCTGAAATTTTATTGTATTAGAATCATTTTTAATTAGATTAATTCCTTGCTTAGCACTTTATTTTTTGTCTGTTTTATAATTACTCCTAATTTTCATTATGAATATTTTCAAAATATCGAGAGATTGAAATATGAAATAGTATGATGAACACCTATTTACATCCTCTTAGATTCACAGTTGAAAGCGTTTTTGCCTTACTTGTTTTCACTCTGCATTTATTTATAACCTTTTTTATGTTGGGCTATTTGTCAAGTAAGTTGACATCCTTATGATACTTCACTCTCAAACATTTCAACATCCAGCTTTTACGAATAGAGAGATTATCCTAGGTAACCATGTTATCACTCCTAAGAAGATTAAGAGTACTTTGGCTATATTTTTCTTAATTTTATAACTACTTATTAATAAAATAAAAGAACATTTAAAGATTTTTTTTCTGTAGCTAAGATGGAATATATATGACTTAAAATTCGATTATTAATGTAACAACAAGAACTGACTTTTCAAAGCACTCTCTGTATTTCATACACTTTTCCATATATTAATGTCTAATATCCTCACTGACCAACGAGATATAGGTAATATTATTCCTATTTTACAGATGAGGAAACCAAGGCAAGGAGAGGCCAAGGAGCCTGGTCACATCTAGTAAGTGGTGGGGACAGCGTTTTAATGCAAGCAGTTTAGTCCAAAGCAGTGAGCTTTAATGATTTGCTGCCCAGCCTGCTGATTCACATAACTCTCGTGAATTACCAGTTATTTACAATGAAGTAGCAACATGTTTTTTTCTTTCTTCAGTTTTTCCTTTGTTTATGTCTTTTTGTCTCACATAATTGCATGTATCTATGTGGAAATCTATTAAGCTTTTCTTAATTGATTTATGGTATATGTGCTCAACTTTTAAAAATTTTGATTTTGACTCTGACTTCATGTTATTTAAAGAGACAACTACAATAAAAGTAAACCTCTGGTCAGATTTTTTCCTGAAATTGTCCCTTGGTAAACTTGCAAGTCCATATGCCTACCTAGCATAACTTCTTTCTGTATAGTATTTTCAAGGACTAATAGTTTGTATTAGGGTCTTTTGAATAAATTAGCCTCTAAAACTGTATAATGTGTAGGTTATCTTAAAAACAAAGTAATGGAGTACAAAGAATGTATATTCTTTCGATTACTTTCCAGCCTTGTCGATTATTAGATGTAACATTGAATCAGATTAATTAACTATTCTCAGTCTGTTTCCTCATCTGTAAAATAAAGATAATACCTAACTTTACAAGTGATTGTAACAGTTAAATGAAATTCTTGACATCTGAGTAGATATGCAGTAAAAACTAAATGTCATACTGTATATCTTTTTTAGTCTCAAAGTTTGAGGTATTTTAAATTTCTGGTATTGTAGCAGTGGTTACAAGCAGCTTAAGAAATTTGTATAAAGTAGTTAACTGTACTATATTCTTTGTTATATAATATGACATCACCAGACGCCAATGACTGTTTAATCATTAACTAAGACAAAAATAATTTAAAATTTCTGTGGCAGGGAAAAGGCTACATAATATTTTACCTTTAATCTCTGAATTTTTTATTAGTGAGAATTAGTTATTTTAGAATTTGTTCAAATAAGCCAGTATATTTACGTTGTGGATATTACAGATGAGTATATGTATTTTCTGGCAGATGGCAGTCCTTTGTTTTGAGATAAGGAGGTCTTTTTTCTAGTTTGAACAAAAGCATTGAAAGTCTAGTGGTAGCCCTGGTTAGCAATATGGAAAATTTCCAAGTACAGTCTTGCTTGTGCCACACCTGAGGGAGGAAAAAAGGAAGGTGGAGTCATGTATTAAAGGTGTGTAATTGCCCACAGCTTAAAGATATAATAGGCAATAATCATCTTTAGCTGAAGTTATTTAGGACTGAGGAAGTGGCAGTGTGTTGTAATTATCCTAAGGCACAGAGGCCTTGCAGTCAGATGGCCTCTTTCCTTATCTAACTGGTCACCTCATGCTAGCTG
Organism: Mellivora capensis; assembly: GCA_004024625.1. Taxonomy (NCBI): domain Eukaryota; kingdom Metazoa; phylum Chordata; class Mammalia; order Carnivora; family Mustelidae; genus Mellivora; species Mellivora capensis. The sequence goes on along the minus strand of PISX010002784.1, from coordinate 36,902 downwards.
TTCACCCTCTTTGTGCATTTAATTTTTTATATGTAAAATGGTGATAATAGTACGTATCAGGTGGCAAGACTATACATATTTCTAGATACAATCTGTGTGCTTACTGTATACCGTCTGTACTATTTTATCTGTATATACATGTACATGAAGGCTTGTCTTGGGAAGCCCTTTATTTAAGAAATGATCTCTGGCTGCAGGGTCAGTTACCACACCCAGGCTCAGATCCTACCCAAGATGTCCTGATGCAGGTAGGCAGGGGGGAGAAAGGAGGCACCGTATATTTTGGAAAAGCTGCCTGACTCCCAAAGTTATTCTGTATTCTACCAACTCTTCCTTGCTTGACCAATAATATCAGCAGATCTGGCCTTTATTTCTAGTCATCCCCTGCCCACCTATTATATCTTCATTACCCGACTCATACTCTTTTCTGACTCTGTCCTTCGAAAGAGCTGCTAATATCCTACTCTAGACTGATCCTCACAGTGACAACTTGGTTGGAATCTGAACTTGGAAATCAGAATCCCATCACTGTGCGTAGGCTCTAGTCATCCTGTGTCTTTCCACTTGCTTTGAGTTTCTCTTAAGCTGCTCTGAGTTTTCTTTTCATATTTCTACCAAGTCCATTTGTGTTCTCCAGAGTTTCACTTCTCACCTATATGACAGGCCACATAACTGTAACTTACTAAAATTTGCCTATAATAATCTATGTGCAATGATTAACATTTGGACTGTGGGGGCCAGTCTAGCTGTTAATCATTTGAAGTAGCAGTCATCTATTGTTTTTGTAAAATAACTTTACAGAATCCAGAAGAAACACAATTGAGATCCAGATGCTGAGTTTTTTCAACTGCATTTGTTTTATGCTAACAATGGCCATAACTATAATTTCCACAACAATGAATTTTTAAAATTGGATTGACAATATCATTTATGAATTTCTTCAATAACTGCAATTAACAACTTTACATAAACTAGGTTTACATTAAAGGATTTTATGTTAACTTATATTTTTATGGCTAAAATCTGTGAAGATTATTTGAGCTGAGAAAACTGTTAAAACATGCTTCTATTTATTTTTGCTGAGCTTGCCCTTATTTTTTGCTCTCTCTGGCAACCTAAAGAACCCTCATGAGTTAATTATATTCATGACTTGTTTTGTGTAATATGATAAGAACTGTGAGCTATTAAATCTCTTCTGCAAAAAAACCCCACAAAATTTCTTCTGATCTGTCACATATACCTTTAAGACTGATATATTTTTTTTTAATTTTAGGCAATTGCACATTTTTCCTCTATTTATAGAAAAACAGGTTAAAAACAATTACAATCCTATGAAGTTAGGTAATTGTGGATGAGCATTGTCCCTTCAGTATTAAAAATAATGAGAGTGAATCCAATACATTTGTTTTAAAATTCCTATTTTCCTTTCACGCGGCTCATACGTAACTTCTTTTCCAAGCATTTTGATATCTTCCTCCTTCCCCAACAAAATTGGCTCCCCATTTGCATTAATGTGGCACTTTGCACAGACTTTTTCCCCCTCTCATCAGATAGGGTCACACTTAATGGCTTGAAAGTTTTGTGTTGGGCATTCCATATGATACAGGGTCTGGAATGATGTTTCTGCTGTGTCGAAGATATGGGAGTCAGGCATTCCAAATGTATGACTCCTATTTTATCAAAACGACTTATCAAACATTAAAGTTTTAAATGATGTAGAATGTGCTGATATTCTGTAATTTCATCATCTCAATAGGACTATACAGGCTCCAGCCCAAGTTCCAGTGGTCGTGTCTCCTGGGAGTCAACATTTGCATACAGTAACACTCCAGACTGTGCCAATCACAACAGTGATAGCCAGCACGGATCCATCTTCGGGTGCTGGGTCTCAGAAGTTCATTCTACAAGCCATTCCATCATCACAGCCCATGACAGTATTGAAAGAAAATGTCATGCTGCAGTCCCAGAAGCCGGGCTCCCCTCCTTCCATTGTCCTGAGCCCTGCGCATGTGCAGCAGGTTCTCACCAGCAACGTCCAGTCCATCTGCAATGGCACCGTCACTGTGGCTTCATCTCCATCTTTCAGTGCTACAACTCCCGTGGTGACCTTTTCTCCTCGAAGTTCACAACTCGTTGCCCACCCACCCGGCACTGTCATCACTTCGGTTATCAAAGCTCAAGACACAAAAACTCTCATACAGGAAGCAGAGAAAAAGGAAGCAGAAGATAATTTGAAAGAAGACAGTGAGAAAACTGAGCAGCCACAGCCTTACGTGATGGTGGTATCCAATTCCAGTGGATTTGCCTCTCAGGTAGCTATGAAACAAAATGAATTGCTGGAACCCAACTCTTTTTAATAAATACGCCAAAGGAATTGTGGATGATTGTTTTTTAATTGAACATTTTCAGTTGCCTGCAAACTCTGGTTGATTCTAAGAGAAATTCTACAGATGTTCCTAATTTTTTAGCTCATTGTTAAAAATATTAATTTAGAGTTAATGTTGACTTTGTTAGATGAGGGAGGGAACCCCAGTGTTCCTCTTTGTTCTCCAAATGTTTCAGAATTCAATTGTGAAGGAACAGGAATTTTGTACTATGAAGTCCTTCTTTTCAGATTTTTTCTCAGTTGCTATATCGTAAGCATTTTTAAAGTTTCTTTTTTAATTTTTACATGGTATCAGCTTTTCTGATTCTTTTGTAAATACAGTACTTCAATATAAGGCAACAGGAAATTTATGTAGGAACTATTTTCATTACATTTGTGTAAGTTAAAGTCTTGACTCTTTCAAATGCAAGACACCTATTTTCTGTTTGGTCAAAATTATGATTTCACTTAGATTGACGTTAGTTGGTTGCACTGTATAAGGAAGTATGACTATGTAAAAAAAAAATGAAAAATTGGAAATTGTCCATGATATGGCTGAACCTTACTTCAGAAGCAGGATGACACAAAAGCATCAGCCCTTTCAAGAGTGGCTGTCCCGCTAAATAGTTGTATAACGTTGGGCAAAGCCACTGGATCTTTCTGGGCCTCAGTTCTCTCAAAAGAGGAAGGGGTGCTTTGGATTAGATTGATGATCTCCAGTTTGCTTTCTGGTTCTAAATTTGAGGTTTCTAGCACCTATATTTTAAAGTTAAATCAACTAAAACATTATCACTTATTTCTTAATGTAGGTATAGCTAACATATTATAGAAAAGTAGCCCTACAAAATTCATTCTTCTGTTATCCATAAGATCTGTTACGATTCTGAATTCTTCCTAAATACTTTGTTAATTAACTCTTTAGGCCACTGTGCACCATGGTCATTAGTAAACTTACGTTGCCAAGTGCTAAACATTATACTGCCATTCTGAAAGATCCAGGGCTCTTTCTTAAGGGCCCAGAAAGCAACCAAGACTTGAGCTAATCTGGCTGAGTAGTCAGTTGCTATAAAAGCATAGTTGCTTTCTATTTTGGATCATTTTTTATTGGGAGTGGGGGGGGTTGCATACAAAGATAATATACATTATATCTGAGTCTCTGAAATGAAATAGTTTTTAGATTACTTTTTCAACTGTAAATAATGTACATTTAATTTCACAAGAAAAAATGTTTTCTGCAAATTTTCTAGTACAGCAAAGGAGAAATTTTTGTAGATGAAAAAAATCATTATGTTTAGAGGTCTAATGTTATATGTTTTCATATTATGGAGTGAATTTGTATTTAAACAAAAATTTAAATTTTGGAATCCTCTAAACATTTTTGTATCTTTAATTGGTTTATTATTAAATAAATCATGTAAAAATTCTCAATGTTTGTGTTTTCAAACAAATGTCTCTTGATAACAAATATACAGAGAATGTTGCTAGTATTTACAGTGTTACTAAATGTTCGTATAACAAGCTCCATTGGTCAGATTATAACTGCAGAATTGTCATCCTCTCATTTTTCCTTGCCGTTGTGCCAAACGGTGGTTTCCAGACAGCACACAATGGATCACCAAGCTCTGAAAATTAGAAAACCATAAAATTTTCCCAGCAATAATATTCAACACACTTTAAAAACCAAGTTTTTTTTTAAAAGACTTAATTTATTTGACAGAGATCACAAGTAGGCAGAGAGGCAGGCAGAGAGTGAAAGAGAAGCAGGCTCCCCACTGAGCAGAGAGCCCGGATTCGGGGCTCGATCCCAGGACCCTGGGATCATGACCTGAGCCGAAGGCAGAGGCTTTAACCCACTGAACCACCCAGGTGCCCTAAAACCCAAGTTTTCTAATTGGAAAATTTTTTTTTCTAATTGGAAATTTTATCAGCTAATTGTTAAACTTGGAAAACATGGAAACAGAAAAATAGATGAAAATTAAAATATTAATACAATATCCCTGTACACTTATTCATTTTCTGTCAGTTAATACTCTTCCAAAACATGATTTTAGAGGGAGCATTTCTATCTCTGAAGTCAGAGGGAAGCAGAGAAGAATTTGAATGAATAGGTCTTGCTAAATTTCCCCATGTACTACCCTTCACTCATACCCCTTTTTCCTGTCATTTTTCTTGACTTTCCACTCTATCAGACCTAGTTTAAAAATGCTAGGCTTAAGCATTTCTTTGAGTCTTCATTTCCATATGAAGTCTCCCGTGTCATGTAAGACATATTAAAATAAATATGCTTTCCTCCTTTAACCTGTCTTTGACAGTTTGATTTTTAGTTTCAGCTAAGGACCCTAAGAGTCATGGAAAAGTTCTTTCTCCTCCAGAACTCTCTCTAGCTATGCATCCCCTAATATAATCTCATTGTATTGAACTCCTACTAAACAGGAGGATAGTGTTCATTTGATATCTGGCTTTGTACATCAAATCATTGATTCAACATGTATTATTCATGTGATGTTATGGTCACTGTCCTTAACCTAAAAACTTGACGCTTTCCTCATTTTCCATTTATTCTTTAACCCTCTGTAGTATTGCATTCGCCCTATTACCCTGAAATAACTGTTGTAAAGGTCATTAACTAGTAATTAATTGCCATATTGTCAAATTTCTATCCTTGTTTTCCTTGACCTTTCTAGTATTTAACCTTTTATAACTCCCTTTTTAAAAAAGATTTTATTTATTTATTTGACAGAGATCACAAGTAGGCAGAGAGAGAGAGGAGGAAGTAGGCTCCCCGCTGAGCAGAGAGCCCAATGCAGGGCTCGATCCAGGACCCTGGGATCATGACAAGGCAGAGGCTTTAACCCACTGAGCCACCCAAGCTGCCTCTTATAACTCCTTTTTAAATTCTCTCTTGCCTTCACTTTCATGCCCAGCTTGCTCCTATTCTCCTCCTGCCTTTAATAATTTCTTAGTATTGCTTCAGAGACTTTTGCAAAGGTTGGAGTTCCCCATGTTTTTATCCAACGATCATTGTTCTTTTCATTGTCCTCACCTTGTTCCCCTCCAGTCTGTTCTCCCCAGTGCAACGGGAGTGCCAGTTTAATTATGTCAAACCCTTCAGTGTAGAGCCCTTCCTTACTGTCCTCACAGTTGATGTCCTGCATGGTCTTACCCCTTCTTGGGCCCACCAGCCTTATCTTCAGATTTTACTCTCCAAATCGTAACTGTCAATAATGATTGAGATGATTTGGGTTGCATGAAAGAAACAAAAGCCTAATTCAAAATTATTAAATAGTACAGAACAAGAAGTCTGGAGTCGGGTTTCCAGGTTAGTTAATTCAGGAACTCAGGGGTGATAGTGAGTGAGCAACCAGATTTCTTCCTTCTCTGCTTTCCCATCCTCAGGGTTTTGGTTTTATTTCTAGGATGACTTCTGCATAGTTGCAAGACAACTACAGTAGTTTCTACTCTCTGTTTTTCAGTAAGAAGACCTTTCCCAGAACACACTGAGCAGCCATCTCTTCAGAGCTCAATGGCTAGATTGGTCATAAACCTCCTTCCAAAACCACCTGCTGGCCAAGGAAGTAGGATTACCATAAATGACTTAGTTGTATGTTGAGGAGATAGACAGCCAAACAAAATTAGGGCTCCATTCCACTAAATAAGGGAGGAATGATGCAGTCTACTGTCACCCATATACATCCTCCTTCCTTCACATACACTTTAGAAAATGCTCATGCAGTAAAACATACCTTCCCAAAGAGAGATCACCCGAAGTCTCATCCAGCTTACTTGATCCAGTTTCACGACTTGGATCTTTGGGATGATGCACAGTCCTCTTTTTCAGATCAGCTGTGCTCTTGGGTTTCTTGTCGTCCCCAGTCACATCTAGTATGAGTGCTCAGAAAAAAGATTTTTTTTTCCTGGGGTTTCTCAGCTTTAGAATACATTTCTTGATAATTGTGTAAGTGTGATGCACTGTCCCAGGATCACCCTATTTCTGTCTGGAAGCATTGTGTCCTCAGTGCCTTCCACGCTGCGTCTTAGGCATTGCCTGTCCAGTTCTGCATACCAGGGTCAGTTGGGGAGCCTCCCATTTCCAAATACCAAACTGTCTGTTAGTGTGAGTTCTTGGTCATTAGCAACAGAAATGGATTCTGGTTTTTAGCATAAAAAATTTTATCAGAAGAATATTGCATAGCTCAAAAGAATATACAAAAGGACCAGAGAGTTGGGCTCAGGCTGAGTCACACAGCTAGGAACAAACTGCACAACTCAACTAGTCTAGCAGGGAAATTGTAGGCACCTCTGCCAAGCACTGAATGCCAAGCTTTGTATTACTACCTCTACTGCCTTGGGAATTTGATCTTGATAGGAGTGCTACTACCTCTAGAATTAACCAAGGTACTTCTTGATTCATTGTGTCAACTAGCTACCAATTTATGTGACTGGCAGAGCCTAGGTCAAGTGTCCAGCCAGGACTTGAACCCCAAGGCAGGCTGAGAAAGCAATTTTAGCTTTTCAACTAGTTTGGCATTTTTTCAGCTTCTATAGAGGAGGCTGCCTGAGTGGGAATTAAGACTCAAGGAATCCCCCAAACATAAGGGGGCTGAGATTACGAGCTGCCCAAAAGAATGACCTATGTCTTCTGCAAGGGAAAATCCAGATTTTGTGGATCTTGAATTTACACAATTTGGTGGTTGGGTGGGTGAAGGGGACATAGTTAGGAAAGAAACACAAACCCCTGCATTTGCTGTCACTCTGCTTTGCACAGTTTATCTCATTCTTTTTTTTTTTTTAATTGAGTAATCTCCACACCCATTGTTGGGCTCCAACTTAGGATCCTGAGATCAAGAGTCACATGCTCTTCCGACTGAGCCAGCCAGGTTATCTCATTCTGTTAGACTAACTTCTACCTGTTCTTTGAACCTCGGCTTAGACATTACTTCCTCTTAAGAGCTTTCTCTGAGTTCTTAGAAGCTTCCCACTGCTGTCATAGAGCCTTTTAATTTCTCCCATTTGGGAACATACAACACAATGATAATGATTGCTGGCTGATAGGTGTGATTCCAACACTGTAAGAGCCAAACTTGTAGTCATTTTAGTACTCTTAGTTCCTAGTGTAATAACCTATGCACTGTACATACTAGATATTTATTAAATACTGACTAAACTACATGTTCTCCTTGCCTATTTCCACACTCGTTTTCTCATGTTGCTAACTGCCATCTGTATGCTGATGACTCTCAAATCTTATCTAAGGAGCCAAACTTGCCTCAAAAATAGCTTTATGCAGCTATAATTGACATACAATAAACTGCATGTTTAAAGAGTATAAACTCATCATCACAATAATCGAATAGTGGGGGTGCGTGAGCCTCTGCCTTCGGCTCAGGTCATGATCCTAGGGTCCTGGGATCAAGCCCTGCATCGGGCTCTCTGCTCAGCGGGGAGCCTGCTTCCCTCTCTCTCTGCCTGCCTCTCTGCCTGCTTGTGATCTCTCTCTCTCTGTCAAATAAATACAATCTTAAAAAAAAATAATCGAATAGTGAATCTTCCCAGGTTTGGTGACCATTACCCTAAAATTTGCTTTGTGCCTCTTTGTAACTACTCCCTTCTTGCTATTGCTCCTTGCTCTTCTTGGCCCATTCCACCCCCCATTGACCACTGATCTGCTTTCTGACACTATAAATTATATTGATTTGCATTTTCTAGGATTTTATATAAATGAAATCATAGAGTATATACTATTTTTTCTTTGGCTGCTTTACCTAGTGTAATTATTTTGAGATTTATCCATGTGTGGTATCAATTTATCATTCCTTTTTTTTTTTTAAAGATTTATTTATTTTAGAGAGAGAGCCTGAGTTTGGGAGGGGCAGAAGGAGAGGGAGAGAAAATCTCAAGCAGACTCCAGGCTGAGTGTGGATCCTGACTTGGGGCTTAATCTCAGGTCCCTGAGATCAAGACCTGAGCTAAAAGCAAGAGTCGAACACTCAACCAAATGCGCCACCCAGGGACCCCAGTGTATCATTCCTTTTATTACTCATATTTCATTGCAAGGATATACTACAGTTTGTTTATCCACTCACCTCTGGATAAACATTTGAGTTGTTCCTATTTTCAGCTATTACCATTAAAGCTGCTATGAATATGCCTGTACAAATCTTTAAATGGACATGTATTTTCTTTTCTCTTCAGTAAATAGGAGTGGTCTGGCTAGATCATAGTATGGTTATACCATTGTACATTCCCACCAGCAGAGTATGAGTTTTTCAGTTGCTCTACATCCTCTATAACATTCTGGCCATTTTTATAAAAAAGATTTTATTTGAGAGAGAGAGCATGAGCAGGGTGTTGAGGCAGGGGGAGAGAGAGAAGCAGATTCCCTGCTGGGCAGGGAAGCCCAATAGACTGTGGGATCATGACCTGAGCCAAAGGCAAATGCTTAACCAACTGAGCCACCTGGGTGCCCCTAACATTTTAGCCATTTTAATGGGCATGTTGTGATATCTCATTGTGGTTTAATTTACACGTCTTTTAAGGACACTGATTTTGAGCATCTTTTGATGTGTTTGTGTGACATCCACATATCTTTTTTGATGAAATGATTGTTAAAATTTTTTGCCTGTTAAAAATCCTGTTGTTTTCTTATTACTGGGTTTTGAGAACTCTTTCTATATTCTGGATGCAAGCTCTTTATCAGCTATATGATTCACACGTATTTTTAAAGTGCAGAAACCTTTTAATATTGATGAAGTCTAATTTATTAATTTCCTCTTAAGGAACATGCTTTTGGTGTCATATCTAAGAAATCTTTAGCTAATCCAAAGTCACTAAGATTTTCTTCCATCTAGCAGTTTTAAAGTTCTTTTTTTTTTTTTTTAAGATTTATTTTGGAGAGAGAGAGAGAGCACACGTGAGTGGGGGTGTGGGGGAGGAAGAGAATCACAAGGAGACACCCCAAGTGCAGAGCCTGATGCAGGGCTTGATCTCACAACCCCAAGATCATGACCCAAGCAGAAACCAAGAGTTGGATCTCAACTGACTAAGCCACCCAAGTGTCCCCAGAAATTTTAAAGTTTTAAGTTTTACATTTAGGTCCATGATCCATTTTGAATTAATTTTTTAAAGATTTATTTATTAGAGCAGATGCATGCATAATCGCAAGTGGAGGGGGAGAGGGAGCAGCAGACTCCCCACTGCACAGGGAGGCTGACACGGGGCTCAATCACAGGACCCCAAGATCATGACTTAAAACCAGGGCAGACACTTAACAAACTGAACCACCCAGGCACCCCAAGACTATCCTTTCAGCTATCAACCCTGAATTGCCTTTCAACCTTTGTTGAAAATAAGTTGTCTATGCATATACAGGTGTATTTGACTCTGTTCCATCAATTTGTCTATCTTTGTGCCAATACACCAGGTTGATGTGTTGAAATAAGGTATTGTTAGTTCTCCAACTTTATTTTTTAAAGTTGATTTGACTACTCTAACTTTGCATTTCCATTTGAATTTGCAGACTCAGTCAGAAGTTGCAGACTCAACTTCTGAAACAGAAAAAGTCTTTGGGGTTCTGACTGGGATTATGTTGATTCTATAGATCAACTATGGAAGAACCGACATTTTAACTAGATTGAGTCTCCATTGATGCCTCTCCATCTGTTTTAAGTGTTCTTTAATTTCTGGCAGCAGTGTTCCATAATTCTCAATGTATACTTTTTGCACATCCTTTGTCAGATTTATTTTTTAGCATTTAATATTATTGATGCTACTGTAAATGTCATAAATTTCAAATTCTGTTTGTTGCTGATTTTGTTTTAAATCATTCCCTCCTATTTATTAAGGCATGAAAGGCACAAATCTTATGTGAATGACTCAATAAAATTTTGCATCTGCATACATTGATGTAACTGCCACCTAAATCAGATGTGTAACATTTCCTACATCCAAGAAGTTTCCCTCACAGCTCTTCCCAGCTAGATCACCTTCTGGTATCCCTCAAAATAATTTTTATCTTCATATAAATGGAATCGATCAGGATGTACCCTGTCTGGCTTCTTTTACTCAACATTATGTATGTGAGGCTCATACATATTATTGTGTGTATTGGTAGTTCATCCTTAATCAGTGCTCTATAGTATTTTTCTCCTATCACATGGCATTTATTTCTAGTTTTTCCTACTATAATACTGTTATCGATATTTTTCTAAAAATATTTTATTTAGGGGCGCCTGGGTGGCTAAGTGGGTTAAAGCCTCTGCCTTCGGCTCAGGTTATGATCCCAGGGTCCTGGGATCAAGCCCCGCATTGGGCTCTCTGCTCAGCGGGGAGCCTGCTCCCCGCCCCCCATCCCTCGCCGCCTGCTTCTCTGCCTACTTGTGATCTCTGTCTGTCAAATAAATAAATAAATAAATAAAAGTCTTTTCTCTTGGGGATATGCCCCAGTGATAGAATTACCAGGTAATAAGGTATATGTAGGACTAGCTTTAGTAGATAGGGTCAAAAAATTTTCTAGGGTTTCCTTGCTGGCTCAGTCAGTGAAGCATGCCATTCCTGATCTTTGGGTTGTAAGTTCAAGCCCCACATTGGCTGTAGAGACTACTTAAAAATTAAAAAAAAAAATCTTAGAAAGTCTTATAAAGTAATTATAACAATTTATACTCCCACTAGTAATATACACAAGTTATAGGTGTTCCACTTTACCAAGGCTTGGTATTGGAATTCCTTTGTTTAAAACAATTCTGGTTAGTGTTTAGGCCTGAAGCATGATTTTAATGTCCCTAATATAGCTATTGATGTAGAACTTCTTTTCACATGCATATTGTCCATTTAAATTACATTTGAAAATCAAAGTAATTCACTTGACATATTAAAGAAAAATAGATATGAACATTTCCATAAAGGCAGAAAAAGCATTTGCTATTGAATCCTCTCTCCTCTGGTGTTATAGCTAAGAAGCCCATTATCACTATTCTAGTCAACACTAAATGAGACATACCAGCCAGTGAAAGACCAAGAAAAAGAAATAAAAGGTATAATCATTGCACAGGACCCTAAACCATCTTCATTAACAGGTAACAAAGTTGTAATCATATAAATTCTAAAAGAAACTACAAGGTATTAGAAATTATAAGAGAACTTGGTAAGAAGGCTGAATATGAGGTTAACATGTAGAAATCAATACTGTCTCTATACACCAGCAACAAAGTAGAATATAAGACTTTTCAAGTGTCATTTAAAATTGTATTAAAAAGCCAAATACTCAAGTATAAATTTAATGAAAGATACGTGAAACCTCTACACTACAATTTACAATACACGCTGGGCGAAATTAAATACTAAATACATGGAAGGTGTATGACACTTTTTTTTTTAAGATTTTGTTTATTTGACAGAAATCACAAGTAGGCAGAGAGGCAGGCAAAGGGGTGGGAGAGAAACAAGCTCCCCAACGAGCAGAGAGCACGATGCGGCCTGATCCCAGAACCCCGGAACCACGACCCAATCCAAAGGCAGACACTCCAACCCACTGAGCCACCCAGGTGCCCCTGTATGAATGACACTTATGGGTTGGAGAACTCAATATTAAGATGTCAGTTTTCCCCAAACAGATGAAAGAGCATGCAAGTCCAATTAAAATTCCAGCAGGGTTTTTTTTTTAAGTTAACAAGCTTATTCTAAAATTTATAAATAAATGGAAATAAACTTTTTAAGATGTCTAAAATAATGGAAATTACAAAGGACTTGGAATAGCCACAGCAACCTTGAACAGTTCTACGACTTCCAGACTTACTATAAAGCTACATTAATTATGACACTGTGGTAGTGGTACAAGGTTAGACAAACAGACCAATGGAATGAGAACCTGGAAACAGGCCCACATAAAAAGTGATCAGCCACTTTGCAACAAAAGGGCCAGAGAATTTAACGGAGGGCAATGACAAATGACAGTCTTGCCAATAAATAGGGCTGGGTCAACTGGATATCCCCATGGGGGGAAATGAACCTTGATCCCAGTCTCCTACCTTTCACAAAAAAATGAGATAAATCACAGACCTAGATGTCAAAGTTAAATAAAGTATCTAGAAGAATACACACAGTATCTTCACGACCTTGGAGTAGGTGAAGCCTTATTAATAGGACACAAAAGCACTGAACACAAAAGATCAGCAAACCCAGCCAGTTTTACCTCACCATTTGTTTTCACCTTTCTGTCCGTCCCTACAATCACTGACCTGCTTAAGAGAGTCACTTTAGCTTGTAACACTTCCCCAACAGTGTCCCAGCAACTGTTCTTTTCCCTTTAATCATTGTTGCATAGCACAGACACAATAATACACTTCTAAAAATGCAAATTTGACTGTAATTGCCTTTTTAAACTAGAAATTCTGTAGTGGGCTAGCACCGGTACGCATATTACATCCAAGCTTCTCCGAAGGCCACAGGCTAGCCCTTTCTGACCTGGCATTTCACCTACCCCTCCAGTGAGCGTCTAACTTGAATTGTGGCCCCACCAATTTTTAGAACTCACATTACTGTTTTTCTAATAGACGTCCTAGTCTGCCCTAATTGTCTTTTCCATTTCCTTCATCCACTAATTCTAATTTGGCTTTTGAGGCTGAGACTCAGGTTATCACACCTTTTAGGAATCCGTCCTTATACCTAATATAGGGTCATTCCCCTTCACTTTAGCATCCAAAACAATTAGCTTAAATTTCTGGAGAGCATATTAACATCTTTGAATCCCAGTTAGTTTAGATTTTGGATGTAGTAGGCACTCAAGTCCATTTACTTGCTAATCTCTACTGACTAAGAACTCACTCCCACTCCCTCCTCCACCATGGAACTTGCTGGAAGCTTCTGATCTTCATATGTCAAAGGGCGGTAAGGGAGACTAAGACTAGGTACTAAGACTAAGACTTAGAACTTAGAGACTAAGAACAGTACTGACACAACCTCAGGCCACCTTCCTCCCTTCGGGGCCTTCGGATGTAACAGGTTTTTCTTTTCAATCGGAGAAGCCAACTACGAAAAAAGCCCGGCGCTGCGGAGTTCTGGGTAATGGCATGGTTCAACAGCACCGGAACCAAAGGGCTCCCTTCCGTGTAGCATCTGCAAAGGCAGAACGATTTCCGTCGTGTCCTCGTCGGTTAGGATTCCCAGCGCACAGATCACGGGATCTAGACGTAAGCCGGAACTATGCTCCCGGAAGAGAACCCGGCGAATGACGTCAAGGATCCCGAAAGGCTGGGCAGCTCCCGGTAGCCATGATGAGAACTGTGGCGAACGGTGGCGAAAATGGAGCCCGACATGCCTTGTTATTAATAGACGTCCAGACTCTCCCAAACGCCCCACGTTCCTGTGGAATAACAGTATGCTACAAAAGTGCTTTGAAGCTACTACCGCTGACGGCTCCTTTGGAGTGCGGAGGCGTACTGGAAGACAGGGCCAGCGTGAATAGCCGACGCCTCCGTAACCATGGCTGCGAAGGGCGGGGACTGAGAGCGCTGGTCACGGGACCGGGGCGGGGCCGGGCCGGGAGACTCAGTCCTCCACGGTCCCAGCCGGCCCTGCGCACGCTTTTCGTCTCCCCTCCCCCGCCCCGCGACACGGTGCGTGGCTGCTCGTTGGCTACTTAGGACGGAAGCTCGCTTGGTGCTTCTCCAGAAGTTTCCCCCTTGGGCGGCGGCGGCGGCGTAGCTCGTAACCTCGGTGGTAGCAGTTCTAACAGAAACAGCGATTCTTAGGGATGGCGGCAGCTGCAGCAGGACCTGCAACAGCCCAGAAGTGCGTGTGTTCCTTCTCCTTGCTATTTATTTTTATCTCCTCCCCACCCCCCCCACACCACTTGGTTAGTGAGCCTGTCGTTGTTTTTCCCCGGCAGGTTTTTCCGGAGCTTCTCAGATGCTCTGATCGAGGAGGACCCCCAGGCGGCGTTAGAGGTGAGAGAACCAGTCTCAGCTTCCTCCACTTTTCTCGGAGGGACGCGGCCGCGACGGGTTCCGGCGGACCCCGCCTCTTCCCAGCACTGCCTGCCTGGGACCAGGGTTGCTCTCTTTATAATGTATCGGCCCTGATACTGACAGCCTCCGTCTCTCCTCGGTTCCATAGTGGCCCAGTTACCGCAGACCCTTGTTCTTGCCCCCTCCCACTCCTAGACCGTTACTGCATCCTCTTAGCTCCTTGGGAATACCTTCTCTATTTCTGGGAGGCGTAGATGACATTCGTAGTTGGCCTGGAAGGGCTTTTTTTTTTTTTAATTAATGGCATGTGTGATTAGAAGAAAAAGTGAAATCTAGGCTTGATGGTATTTGTTAATTCCGTTTTTCATTTGATAATCATCCTTGCCATTCTTACACACCAGATGCTGTGCTAAGTGCAGACTACTGGCACAGAAGCCTTTTCCCGTATGTCTCTGAAGCTGTCCTGTTACTGTTCATTATTCACTCGTTTATTTCTCGAAACTACTTGGAGTCGCTTTATGCAAGACACTGAATCCTATGGATGAAAGTCTTGTTTATGTATTTGACTTACAAGGCACTTTGTGTGAAGTGAATGACTGTAAAGCCAAAAAGAAAAGTCAAAAGAGCAAGACTTAAGTAATTGAAAATAATAGAGCCCAAGCTAAGGATACATGATGCAGTTGGTTGCAAAATTTAGGCAGGGTTTTTTTTTTTGCTTTGAGGCAGGAGGGAAAAAGGAAACCAAACCTTGTTGGGTTGTTATAATTCAGTATAGGTAAGGTTAGCAGTTTGAGGCAAGAGAAGTTTTTTGCAAGCTAGGACCTTAAAAGAAATTTGCCACGTGGGTAGTAGAGTCCATCTGAAGAGGAGATAACTTGAACAGAGACCCGAGGGAGTGAGCTCTGGGAAAGAGCATTCCGGGTAGGAAAAGAGCCATTGCAAAGATCCCCTTTAACTAGAGCGGGATGACAGACTAAGTGCTGAGGACGTGGGAAGGAAACCAGGAGCTGTCCTATAGGGCTTTTTAAGTTGGAGTATGTTTTTTGGATCTAGATATGAAAGCCCTCAAATAAAATGGTTGATTCATCAGTTGTGCTATGATGTTTCCTAATGAGACTTCTGGGATCAGAATTAGAATAGTATTATAGGAGGCACGGAGCATCTTTCTTCACAATTCATTATGTCATCTAGACAGCTGTTAATTTTAGAATTAGAATTTTAGAATCTACATTTGTTATGGTCCTCTTAGCCCCAGTGCTGCCTTTGGAAATCCAGTTTATTGAGTTGCTTTTAAAGGAAGTTATTGTAATGACTTTTGTTGTCCCTTTCCATAAATTTGTTTTTGATGTATGCTATATTATAAATTTTAAGTCTGCAACTACTGGAGTTGTAGTTTGATGTATGTAGACCCCCCCACCCTGATCAAGATAGAGAACACTTTCATCATCCCAACTCCCTCATGCTGCTTCTCAGCCAGTAATTCCCCTTACCCACCAGGTAACTCCTCTCTTTTTTTTTTTTTTTTTTAAGATTTTATTTTATTTATATGGCAGACAGAGATCACAAGTAGGCGGAGAGGCAGGCAGAGAGAGAGGAGGAAGCAGGCTCCCTGCTGAGCAGAGAGCCCATTGCGGGGCTCGATCCCAGGATGCTGGGATAGTGACCTGGGCTGAAGGCAGAGGCTTTAACCCACTGAGCCACCCAGGCGCCCCCCCATTTTGATCTTTTTCAGCATCAGTTTTGCTTGTTCTTGTACTTCCCATAAACAGAATAATGCACTACTCAGTTGAGTTTGATACTTTCATGTGAGATAAGTCCATGTGCGAAGTGGTATTTTTTCATATATGTATAGTATTTCATTGTATAAAAATGGAGCACAAGTCTAACAATGGACTTTTGGGCTGTTTCTAGTTATTAGCTAGTATGAATAAAGCCACTGTGAATTTCCTTGTATATGTACTTTGGTGAATGCACACTTTCTTTTTCGGGGGGTGTATATATCTAGGAATGAAATTGCATAGAATAGGCATGTGGTTAACTTCAGTAGCTTGGTTTTTTTTTGTTTTTTTTTTTAAGATTTTATTTATTTATTTGACAGAGATCACAAGTAGGCAGGGAGGCAGGCAGAGAGAGAGGAGGAAGCAGGCTCTCCACGGAGCAGAGAGCCCGATGCGGGGCTCGATCCCAGGATCCACCCTGGGATCATGACCTGAGCCAAAGGCGGAGGCTTTAACCCACTGAGCCACCCAGGTGCCCCTAGTAGCTTGATTCTTAAAGCGTGGCTTTGGAACCAACAGCACCAGCACCACCTGGGAATTTATTAGAAATGCAAATTGTTGGGGCGCCTGGGTGGCTCATTTGTTCAGCATCTGCCTTTGGCTCAGGTCCTGGTCCCAGAGTCCTGGGATGGAGACCCCTATTGGGCTCCCTGCTCTGTGAGCCTGCTTCTTCCTCTCCCTCTGCCTGCTGTTCCCCCCGCTGGCGCTCACGCTCTTTCCTCTCTCTCTCTCAAATAAAGAAATAAAAACTTGAAATGCAAATTGTTGGACTGCATCTAAGATTATTGGAAGGCCTTACAGCTCATGTGGTGTAGTACTTACCCTTTCATTTTACAGAAGAAAACTAAAACCCAAAGAAATCCAAATGATCTGTCATAGAGATGTATATAGCCAATTAGAAGCAGAAGGGGATCCTTAGGACACAAGTTTCCAGACTCTTAGTCTGGTGCTGTAGAAAAGTAATTCTCAAAGTATCATCCTGAGACCAGCTGCAACAGCATCACCTGAGAACTTGTTAGAAATGCAAATTCTCAGGACCCACCACCTACTTGAATCAGAAACTGGGAGTGGAGATCATGATCATGATAAGAACCAGCTGTGTTAAGAGAATGTGTTCTTGTTATTTTTAATTATTTATTTGAGAGAAACAGTGGAGAGGAGGGGCGGGCAGAGAGGGAGAGGGAGAATCTTTTTTTTTTTTTAAGATTTTATTTATTTATTTGACAGAGATCACAAGTAGGCAGAGAGTCAGGCAGAGAGAGAGGAGGAAGCAGGCTCCCCGCTGAGCAGAGAGCCCGATGTGGGGCTCGATCCCAGGACCCTGGGATCATGACCTGAGCCGAAGGCAGAGGCTTTAACCCACTGAGCCACCCAGGTGCCCCGAGAGGGAGAATCTTAAGCAGGGTCCATGCTCAGCGCAGATCCCGATGTAGAGCTAGGTCCCACCAACCTCAAGATCATGACCTGAGCCAAAATCAAGAGGCAGATATTTAATTGACTGGGCCACCCAGGCCCCCCCGCAAGAAAGTGTTCTTTTTAAAGCTTGAAGTGCCCTCACAGTTGACCCTTGAACAGCCTGGTTTGAACTGTATTGGCCCACTTACATACGGATGTTTTCTAATATGTGCAGTACTATAAATGTGTTTTTCTTATGACTTTCTTAGTTTTTTTCTCTAGCTTTATTGTAAGAATATAATATACAGCATACAAAATATTTGTTGACTGTTTAGTCATTGATAAGGCTTCTGGTCAATAGAAAGCTGTTAAATTTCTGGGGAGTCAAAAGTTATACTTGGATTGGATTTTTGACTGGGAGGGTCAGTACCCCTAATACACCTCATTGTTGAAGAGTCAGCTAATCATTTTGCAATTCAGGACACTTGATACATCAGTTAAAATGTTACATTTTTATATAAGACCATCCAATTAGGATGAATGTTAGGGGAAATATTTGTATCAAGCTGATCGACATTTTTCATTAAACATTTAATAATATATATTAGTGGTAAATTTTGCACTGGGAGCCAGGGATCTAAAGATGAAAAGACTCCATTGAGGAAGTTTGCAGTCTAGTAGAGAGATAGACAAGTCAACAGATTATTTAAATATAAGGTAAATACTCTAATGGAGTAGTGTATGAAGTATGCTAAGAACATAGCAGAGTAGAGGCTAATCAGGGTAATCAGAACAACTTCACAGAAGATGTCTCAATTTACGAGGAAGAGAAGAGTGTGAATTATGAGAATCTTTTGAGGCCCAGTATGAATAGTGGTTAAGAGCATAGACTCTTGGGGCAGCTAGCTGGCTCATTCGGTGGAACATAAGACTCTCGATCTTGGGGTTGTGAGTTTGAGCCCCACATTGTGGGTGGAGTTTACTTTAAAACAACAGCATCAAAAACCCCTCAGCTCTGGAATCAGAGTGCTTGAAGGGTCCAAATCCTGGTTTCATAATAATTCTGTAACCTCGGGAAAATTCCTTATGTCACTTTGGGTCAGATTTCCTATCTGTGAAGTGGGACTAATAGGACCTATTTGACAGGGCTATAATGAAGATAAGTAATGTAACGTATAAGATGAGGCCCTTGAGGTAGGCATCTTGTAGCTTCTTTGCTCTCTAGGTTCTAGCCACACTTTTTTCTTTAAAGATTTTATTTATTTATTTGAGAGAGAGAGCACACAGGCATGAGCAGGGTGAGCGGCAGAGGGAGAAGCAGATTACCTGCTGAGCAGGGAGCCCCATCTGGGACTTGATCCCAGGATCCCAGGATCATGACCTGAGCCAAAGGCAGAGGCCTAACCAACTGAGCCACCCAGGCACCCCAGTGCTGTCTTTTTTTGTGTCACTTGAATGTATCAAGATAAGTCCTTGTGGAGGGCCTATGGACTTGGAACTCCTTCTGCTTAAAATGTAATCTTTTTTTTTTTTTTTTTTTTAAAGATCTTATTTATGTATTTGACAGAGACACAGAGAGAGAGGGAACACAGGCAGGGGGAGTGGGAGAGGAAGAAGCAGAAGTCCCACCGAGCAGGGAGCCCGATGTGGGGCTTGATCCCGGGACCTGGGATCATGACCTGAGCCGAAGGCAGACGCTTAACAACTGAGCCACCCAGGCGTCCCTAAAATATACTGTCTCGTGTTGTCTCATTTTCCTTGGAGAGGCTCATCACTTGTCATTTCAGCTGACATGTCACCTCAGAGAAACTTTTTTTCTTGGACCACCCTATCTAAATTGAGCCCCATTGTAAGCTCCAAGGTGGCAGGGGTTTTGTGTGTCTTTTTTTTTTCTTTACTACATTCTGCATGTAGTGCCTGTGATGGGTAGGTAGGCACTCAGATATGTTATGTGAAATGACTTCTACCATAATTCTTATAACAACTGAGGTGGGTATTTGCATTTTACTCACAAGGAAGCTGAGACCAAAGAGAGTCACTTGCTCAGCGTTAGTCGAGAAGTGGCAAGTCTCTGGGTTCAAGGCATCAAGGGTCTTCCTCTGGAGGAGGGGATAGGTCTAAGGATGTATAATATAATTAAAGGTTTGGTAGCTGACTTTGAAATAGCTGACCATTGATAGCTTTGTTCAGAGCACTGAGAATGTGGCTGGTTAGCATAAATACAGTGGTTACCTGTTTTGCATGGCTGTTTGGTTTTTCTTTAGCAGTGCTAGGTGGTTTAAGAAGGGAGAAGGGCTGGTACTCTTGTTCATCATCTGTGATTGGGGATTAACTGTGGCTAGAAGAAAAATGGGAAGTGAAATGGAATTGAGATACCCAGAGCTACATGCCTTCAGCAGTTAGGTCAGTCTGAACAGTCTGCTTTTGCTTTTAACCATAACAAGTTAACTTGTTGACTAGCAGTTTTAAAAAGCCTCCAGCTTTAAAGATTTAGAAGTTCACTTTCTAAGATCTAAGTTTTAAACAATTTTAATGCCTTAAAAAGGAGGTTTTCCCCCCCGTTTTGGATTGTCAAGGTACTTCCTTCACCATTATCTTGGTAAAGATTTCAGTGTAATTATATTTAATAGTTCACTGAGTTTCTTTATTTTTGAGAACTATAAGTTGCTTGACTACAACTTACTTTATTTAAGTATATCTTTAGACATGGTTACATTATGTTTCCCATTGGTCTGCATTAAATAATGGCCTTTTGCCGCTATGATTCAAATGTTGGCACTGAAGTCCTTGCCTTTGAGATACCTCTCTTTAGTCCCTTTGTACTCTAGCAGCGAGCAACTGTTGTCACAGAAACAGAACTCTCAAAACATGCCACAAGTCTGATGTAGTTAATAAAACTGCAGATCGTTGTTTTAATTTCACTTTTCCTGGTTTTATTATCCTACATATTTATTCTAAAACTGTTTTGTATTTTAAGACTTGCATGTCAGTGTTCAGTTTGTGTTCTGTTTTTTGGTAACTCTTCAAAATAATAGTCTAATAAGTGAATTGCTTAGTTTATTTAACTGAATCACAAAACTGGTTCTCCTTAACCAAAAATTGGTTTGTGTTTTCAAAGGTCATTTGCAAGTTGGTTGTTTGAAAATCAGTTTTTATTTGATTCCATTTTATTTATCTTTGTACCCCCAGTGTCTGGCCTGTGTTTGTTACATAGTATATGTTTAAAAATACATAAAAATTGATGAACCAGAGCCTAGTACAATTTATAATAGCTTTTTGACCCATAATATATCTGTTTTCTTGCTGAGGAGAGGCTAGAAATTTGGTTTGAATATGTATTTGAGTAGATAAATAAGCTATCACAGGTTTTCAAAATTGTTGAAAGTTTAAGTGCAAGATGGTATTATTTAACTTGGGAATTTCAAAGTGTTAAGAAAGATATTAATACAAACGTCACTGGTGTGTGAAAGATACTTGGATTAAAGAAAGGTTACCAAGAGGCAGTATGGTTTGGTGCTTAAAAAAATCAGATTTGGAGTCAGACAGACCTGGATTTTACAGGCTTGTCACTAACTAGAAAGTGAGGGAATGGATCCTCTGAGCACATCTGGGGAAGAGCTTTCCAGAGAGAGGGAGCAGCAGACGCAGAGTCCTAAGATGTTTGAAGAACAAAAAGGAGGCCATTGTGGCTAGAGTAGAGGAGCAAGAGGAAGAGTATTAAGAGTTGAGGTCAGAGAGCTAGCAGAGAGTTATGTCAAGGAGGGCCTTGAAGGTCACTGGAAGATCTTGGGCTTTTGCTTTGAATCAGTCAAAAAGACATTGGAGAGTTTTATGCCTATTGACATAAACAAGATCTGATTTTCATTATTGCTTGGATCAGGATGATAGAGGTGGAGAAGGTACAAAGTGGTTTGGATTTTAGGTATGTTGCATTTTAGGTAAATGATTATCAAGAATAGTATAATTTGCTTTTGGGGAATCATGCTATAAAAGCAGAATCAGTGACGTGTCATTATTGAATTTTACTTTTTTAAAGATTTTTTATATGTTTATTTGACAGAGTGAGAGAGCACAAGCAGGGGGAACAGTAGAGGGAGGAGGAGAAGCAGGCTCCCCACCAAGCAGGGATCTCAATGCGGGGCTCAATTCCAGGACCCTGGGATCACGACCTGAGCCGAAGGCAGATGCTTAACCATCTGAGCCACCCAGGCGCCCCTGAAGTAATTTTACCTTTTAAGAAAACTACCCAGATCCCTAGGATGTGTGAACACTGGGTAGAGAATCAAAGCATTCCTATTTGCCTACATTTATCCTTGGCCTCACTGATCATGCTATCACTTCTTGCATCATTATTGCTTCAGCTACCACTTATATTCTCTGACTGCCCAGGGTGACAAAGTTTTAATCTCATGTTAAATCTTGATTAGTTGATGGTAGCTATGAGGTGCTGTATCTGGGCTGTCAGCAGAATGCGTTAATTTCTTAGGGTTGTCTGCTATTGCTAGAAGATGGGAGAGGGACAGATAAGCTTCGTTGTGTCTTTATTGATTCTGTTAACTTCCTTGAGCTCTAGATTCAACTTCCAGGTTTTTTGGTTTTTATTGGACAGTTTCATATTTTCTAGGCATCTCAAAATCTACATGGTCTTTGAGTTTTCTTCAAATTAGAGGGAGAAAAACTGCTTGTCAATATATATCGTCTAAATTCTTCAGAATAAATGAGGTGATAGAAATTACCATTTATTGAGTTCCTACTATAGGCCAGGAATTGTGCTAAGATACTACATTAGATTGTGGATTTTGTGGGGGAAGACTGGAGAAGGGGTGATACTGATCTTCTTGCCAAGAAACACTCCAAGCTTATTCTGTTATCTTTCCTCCAAAAAGCTTACATAATAGGTTATTTGATTAAAAATCATGTTTAATTAAAATTCACATGCATTTAGGGGTGCCTGGGTGGCTCAGTGGGTTAAAGCCTCTGCCTTCGGCTCAGGTCATGATCCCAGGGTCCTGGAATCGAGCCCTGCATCAGGCTCTCTGCTTGGTGGGGAGCCTGCATCCCCCCCACCTCTGTCTTAGCCTGCCTCTCTGACTACATGTGATCTTGGTCTGTCAGATAAATAAATTAATTTAAAAAATAAATAAAATTCAGATGCATTTAAAAAACATTTATTGACACTCAGCATGTTTGTTTTTGTAGGAGCTGACTAAGGCTTTGGAACAGAAACCAGATGATGCGCAATATTATTGTCAAAGAGCTTATTGTCACATTCTTCTTGGGAATTACTGTGGTAACTTTTCTTACTGAATGTATTATTTTTTCTTTATAAGTTATAAATCTTACCCAAGATACAGTGAGTCAAATACAATAGAGATAATTTTTGAGGATTTTTAAATTGATCTTTCATACAAGGTGTGAAGTAGCTGAAACATGACAAATACGTTGAGCAACACCCATACAAATGTTCTGGGTGTTTCTTTTTCCTTCAGTGGGTAGAGAATTTATATAGTTTTCATTTGTAGTTATTGGAGATACTAACAAAAATAGCATCACATGTGTTATTTTACAGACTATTTAAATAAAGTGCTCTTGTAGTTTTTATAAAAAATGTCTATATATTGCGTAATTTTTAAATTATTCTGGGTAGAGAATCTAGGTAGGGAAAAATTAAACATCTTGAGTCAGATTACATAAATGATGGTAATGAGAAAATTAGATGAACTTTGTGACAGAGCTTTACACATTTACTGAATAGCTTTAAAAAAAAAGCTAAATATTAAGCTAATAAGGTGTGAGAGTGATTTTTTTTTTTTTTTGGATTTTATCTTGGATTAGTTTTTCCTAATTTAAAAGCATTCGTCCATTGCACTAATTTGAAAACTTAAAAATGTAGGGCTGATTCAGATTTTGTTTAACTTGTTAGGATCCATAAATTACTGACTAAAACCCCCTTTTTTTATATGTAGATGCTGTTGCTGATGCAAAGAAATCTCTTGAACTTAATCCAAATAATTCCACTGCTGTGCTGAGAAAAGGGTATGCAATAACTACTCTTCTAATTGGGTCTGGGCTACCGATAGGTGTTTAGTTCATTGAATGAATTAATTTCAAGTTTTATGTAAATAGTGAATTCTGTATTTATACATTTTATAGCTGAGATAGGATTCATTTTTAAATATAATTTTATACTTGTGTTAATTGTAGTATGTGTGTTTTGATATAGTGGTGGTTGAAGTAATTACAAGGAAAAGATGAAACTGATGGATTTCAAATCCTTTTTTTATTCATCATTTGGAATTTATTGTATTTAACTGACTAGAGAACATCTATTTGTCAACTAGGCTGGATAGGCTACATTTAATGCTGTGAAAGCCCTGTATCTCTGTACTTTACATCCCAGCTTGTTTCAATTGATAAGTGTAAGTTTATTCTTAAGAAACTTCTTTGGTTTCTTAGCATAACTATATTTTGGAATAGGCAAGTGTACACAATTAAATCAAGAAATTCCTTCTGAACTGAGTTCCAAAATTCGGTTTTAATGAGAATGAAATTTAGTGTTATAGTATATTAGAAAATCTCTTGACTTACATATAAATTATTATTATTTTTTTTACCAATAGAAAATACGAGGATATTTAATTTAGAAAACCTTTTTGCATGATCTCATGTGTGTGTGGTATTTGTTTTTAATATGCTTATGCAGGATATGTGAATACCATGAAAAAAACTATGCTGCTGCTTTAGAAACTTTTATAGGAGGACAGAAATTAGATAGTAAGTATTGGAATTGCGTGTTAATAAACTAATCCATTATGTCTGTGTTTTAAATATGATGGCTGAATTTTGTTAGTGTGATCATTGTAGAAACTTAACATCTTTTTTCTTACTGACATTTCCTGTTGATTGCGAAATTTGAGTTTACTTAAAATTGAGTAAATTGGCCTTTCTTTAGCATTTAAATCACAGATAAACTTTACGATTAGAGGTTAAAAATGATATATAAACACTCAGTGTGCTTCCTGTACTTAGTCTAACTTTATGTTTTTCTAATGGAGAAGTGAAAATTTAATTTGCTCTCATTTTCAGAAGTCCTTTTGGTTTAAGTTATTCAGGTGGCTGAGATAGGAAGTTTTACAGCAGACATTTTTATTAAGTGAAGCATCAGTTTGGGTAAATTGTGGTGGATAGAAACTTGGAGCTTTGAGAGTATTGTGAATTTTTAATGTCAGCTTCAGAGAAGTATATGAAAATTAGCAGTATGGATGTCTCTGCACATGCACATAGAAATTTTAAGAGCCAAAAGGCGAAAGAGTCTACAAAGTACAGAAAGAAGTTGTAAGTAACCTCATAGATAATTGTAGAGTACCTAATCAAAATTGTGTAGTACCATTTTATCTTACTCTAATGATAGCGTTTTATCACAGTTCTCTAAAGCAATGGTTCCTAATTAGGGATGATTTTGCTTCCTGGGGGACATTTAGCAATGTCTGAAGAGATTTTTTTTTTTTTTAAAGATTTTATTTATTTATTTGAGAGAGAGGCAGTGAGAGAGCATGAGCGAGGAGAAGGTCAGAGGGAGAAGCAGACTCCCCGTGGAGCTGGGAGCCTGATGCAGGACTCGATCCCGGGTCTCCGGGATCATGACCTGAGCCGAAGGCAGTCGTCCAACCAACTGAGCCACCCAGGCGTCCCTGAAGAGATTTTTGATTATTGTGACTGGTGAATAGGGATGTCCTATGGATACCTAGTGAGTAGAGGCCAGGGATGCTAAACATCCTACATTGCAGAGAAGTAGCTGGTCCAAAATAGTAGTGCTGAATTTCGAAACCCTGCTCTAAAGTATTACATGAGTATGTTTTTATATTTTAAAAATGTACTCTTGTATTCCTTTGAATATTTGCTTTCCTGTTGTGTACCTGCTTGAGAGAGGACAGTGGGCCCAACTTTGCAATTGGAGCCTACAAATTAGGAAGGAGTCGTGAGTGGTACATGAGTGATTCGGCTATTTACTAAGCAAGCCAGTGTATCTGCACTCTTCGCAAATTATAAAGAGTCCAGTTATCCTGTACCTTAATACATATTTGAAAACCCTGAAGAGACATAAAGCATTCCATTTTGTAGATTTCTAAGCCCTGTTCCTTATTTTTTTTTTGAGCGATAGAAAGTTCATCACCTAAATTGTTTCCTTTATTAATATTTTACTGCCATTGATTTTTTTTTAACTGCCATTTTTATCTTAGAATTATTTCAAAATCTGCTTTAAATGAAGGTATCTGTTTTTGGTAAAATTGCTTTTAAGGATATTTTTATTTAAAAACGATTTGTCTTTTAATTCTAAGGAAAATTTATGTTAAACTCTTAGGGTTCCCTTATTAACAGACAGGGTAAAAAAAAATTGTAACTCAGAATATTACCTTTTTTTCCTTTGGTATGGTAGGAAGCTTGATTTTACTTACTGATTAAATTTAGGTAATAGGTTTTTCAGATCTAGGATTTTTTTTTTTTTTTTAAGATTTTATTTATTTATTTGAGAGAGAGGCAGTGAGAGAGCATGAGCGAGGAGAAGGTCAGAGGGAGAAGCAGACTCCCCGTGGAGCTGGGAGCCTGATGCGGGACTCGATCTCCGGTCTCCGGGATCATGACCCGAGCCGAAGGCAGTCGTCCAACCAACTGAGCCACCCAGGTGTCCCCTTTTTTTTTTTTTTTTTAAAGATTTATTTATTTATTTGAGAGAGAGGCAGTGAGAGAGCATGAGCAAGGAGAAGGTCAGAGGGAGACAGATCTAGGATTTTGATAAAATTGTTACCCCTATTAGAAGGAGCACGTGCGTATATGTGTGTAGGTGTTAGTTATGGCCTGTACAGTTGAATTTCATTTATAAATTAGTGTTCTAAGAATTTTTATTTTTCAGAATAATCTTGCCCACAATTTGAGTTTGCAAACTTTTATTGAGAGTACTTTTAATAATTTTTAACATTATATTGGATTAGACCCTGTACTGTTTGGATTATCATTGTTCTGAGTCTTTAGAAATTAATGATTTGCTTATGTATATGTTTACATTACTATCTCTAAGTATATAGTTCACCATCTGTAGTCTCTGGGCTGCTGTGGAATCTGGAGATACGACAGAACTGCACAAAGGACAAAGGTGTTTTTTGGTGTTGGTAGGAATGGTATGGTAACAGGAAAAGCTACTGAGAGAATAGTAGATAGAAGAAGTGGATAGCTGCATTAGAGAATAAATCTGGGGTCAAAAGAGGCTTCTAGATGTTGGTCCAGCTGTCTGGTACCAGGCTTCCATCCCACACTAATTGATGGTGTGTTGGGTATCTAATTCAGGTCTGATTTTGTTGTGTGAGAGGAATCTCCTTTAACAGGAGACGGGTGAGGGGAAATGTAGATTATTTGTATCTGGAAACCAGTATGGTTGTCTGTGGCTAAAACCAATTTTTTTTTTTTTAATTAAAATTCTTCAGCATGAATGTCTTACGTTTTAAATGTATTAGTATATTTATAGCTCTAGTGTTATGGTTTCTATAAATCCTGTTAGGACAAGTATTTTTGTCTGATTCACTGCTGAATCCCCATTGTGTAAAACACTGTTTGGAACATAGTAGATTTTCAGTAAGTATTTGTTGAGTGAATATGTTAGATGCTGCTGATGAGTGAGTGACGGTACACTCAGTTTGTCTGTTCTAGGTACAGATCCTGAGTTCACTGTCTGGGTTAAAAGGTGTCAGGAGGCTCAGAATGGTAAGTATGTAGGTTTCCCATGTCTTTCAGTTTACAAAGAAGTAAATTTTTGACATTTTTGGATTTAAACAAATTTGTTTTTAACTTTATAACTATAAATCATAAATTTAAATAGTGTGTTTTCCCTTAGATAGGGATTTCCAAGGTTTTGTTATGTTGAAAGGGTGATTTGGATGGATTTGTCTTGTAGTTGTGTTACCAGTAAGAAATTACTAAAAGTCTACAATGAGTCTGGGATGCAAAATTAAACCATTTTTTAAATTTGGAATGTATGGAAAATTGGCTTATATAATCAGTTAGTATGTTTGTGCTATAGAAGTCGTGTATGTGACTTTGCTTCTAAATGTACTGTTAAATGGAAATGTTTTCTTTTTATGTTTTTAATAGGATCACAGTCTGAGGTGGTAAGTACAAAATTTTTATTCTTCATATTCTTAATTATAATTTTGCCCTGTATTTGAGACAGGACTCCAAATGGTCTTTCTTTTACTTAGATCTTAAAACAATTCCATGTAAGTACTTTTTCCTTTAGTAACTGAAATAATACCATTTTTGGTGAAATGGATAATTGGACTTGTTTAATGTGTGATCAGCTTGATTTGGCATATTTTAGTATGGTCAGGGTGGTTATTTTTTCTTTTCCTTGCTGAAAAGTTACCACATTTAGGTTAAACAGCTGCTGCTTAGAAAGCACTTTCAGGGTTTATTGTGGTGTACTGAGAACACAAAAGTTAAGTAAAATTTGGAAATGTTTGTCTAATTCAGTCACATTTACTGTTTTGGATATGAAGATTTCCAGGTCTTTTCAGTCATTAAAAGTTATGGTGGAGTTGAAAGTTGCTTGATTTTTTTTTTTTTTTAAACCACTTAGGTTTATTTATAACACACACAGTTACATTATGGCTAGTGGTTTTTAGCAGTGATCATCTGCAGTTTAGTCAGTAAATAAAATGACAAGGAGTTAGGAGATGTATAGTGTCTTAACTCTGTCGGCAGTTACTTAACCTACTTGGGTCTCTTCATGTCTGAAGGAAGATTTACATCTCTGTCTTTCAGAATTACTTGTGACATTGAGAAAGTCTTCTATTCTCTGGGCTTTCTTCATGTGTAAACTGGGGCTAATAGAGCTAATCTCCTTCAGGTGTGAGCGCCAGGCCAGATATGTGTATATGTAGTGACTGGATTTTGGAACATCACCAAAAAGTGAGCCCTGTCTGGTTATTCCTACACCTGAAAGGCTTTTCCATATTCCTAAGGGTGATGGATGAGGGAAGTATTTTTGGTTTCCTTTGGGGCACATGGGTAGCTCAGTTGACAAAGCATCTGACTCTTGATTTAGGCTCAGGTGATGATCTCAGAGTCATGGACTCCAGCCCCTTGTTGGGCTCTGCACTTAGTGTGCAGTCTGCTCCTCCCTCTCCCTCTGCTCCTCCCCCTGTTCACTCTTGCCTGCTTTCTCTAAATAAATAAATGAAAATTTTAAGTTAACAAAAGTTGGGTTTCTTCACCTGCTGGTATTTCTGTTTAGGTCTTATAGTATTCTGTTTGGGATTGGAACGAGTCCTGCAAACAACAGAATAGCATTCGGATTATACTTAGTAACACAGACAGCTGTTTAGCCACAGTACATTTTGTTATTGCGGTGGTTCACACTAGTTTAGTTTTATCTTTGCACCATGGTAAACGGGAATAATCTGCTCTAGTCATTGTATCTACTTGATATCACCTAGATTCAGGTATTTCTCAATAGTTAATAGTGGAGAGAAATTCTGAGTTAGACTCATCTGTAGAGGGGTTTTATTTTGTTCCTCTACACCCCATCTCTTCCCTATCATTTAGGGACGACTTAGAGGTCACTTAAAACTCAGGGCTAGTTCTTTTGATTTATGTAGTCTTAACTGGCACACATGTAGTTTAGGAAAGTATGGATTGGTCCAGAATCATGATTCATTTGTTTCTTGATGGGCAGTGTAGAATTTTTGTTGCTAAGAGAGCATAAGCACATTAAGCTGTTATCTGGAAAGCAGCATGGAAATGTTCTTTCATATATTCCAGAGCAGTGTTTGATGCCACTGCTAAGCCTGAATGTTATACTAAAAAATGTGTTTATTTTTTTATTTTTTTTTTAAATGTCATTGTTATTTTCGGATTAGAGAGTTAACCTTGGAACTGGACATTTAAATGTAACCTGTTCCACCTAGACCTTTAGAAAGTTTTTTGAGTTTTATGCTTTTATTTTTATTCTGAATTTTTTTTTACTTGAACTCAATTTAATTAACATATAGTGTATTATTAGTTCCAGAGGTATAATTTAGTGATTTTTAGTTGTATATAATACCCAGTGCTCATTCCATCAAGTGCTCTTCTTAATGTCATCACCCAGTTATCCCATCCCTCCACCCACCGCTCCTCCAGCAACCCTCAGTTTGTTTCCTTTGTTAAGAGTCTCTGTAGCTTGTCTCCCTCTCTGTTTTCATCTTATTTTTCCTTCCTTTCCCCTTATGGTTTTATTTTAAAAGAAAAATCTCTTTTGACATTTTAACTCATAATATTATAAAAATGTTGACTATTCTTTAATTTTGTGATAACTTTTTTTTTTTTAAGATTTCTTAAATTTATCTATTTGACAGACAAGAGATCACAAGTAGGCAGAGAGGCAGGCAGAGAGAGAGGAGGAAGCAGGCTCCCTGCTGAGCAGAGAGCCTGATGTGGGGCTCGATCCCAGGACCCTGGGACCATGACCTGAGCCGAAGGCAGAGGCTTTAACCCACTGAGCCACCCAGGCGCCCCAAAATTTGTGATAACTTGTATTTTTAACAAGAGTATTATGCTTTGTCTTTGAGGGATATGTTGATGTAGTTATTCCATATCAAAGTAACTACAGCATTGGGTAAATTAATAATACATGCATTTTTAATATGTAGTTGCTAAACGAATTTGTAAAAATCTTTCTCTTGCAACTTGCCAAAATCAGTCTGCATCCCAGAGGACTCATCAGTCAAAAATCAAGTAAGTGTTTCTTTTTCATAAACAATGCATGATAAATATGGCTAAAGGAAAAAAATCCTGTTGTTTAATAGTAAGCAAGTCCTTACCCTGTGCTGTTCATTGTTTTTTAGAAATTGTGTTTAGCCTGGAAAAACTAATTCTAAGGCTGTTTACTGATTGATATTAGTGTTTATATTAAGGTTAAATTCAAGTCAGTTCTCTGCTTTAAACTTGCTTCATCTGGTTCCATATTATGTCGCCTTTCCATGAATGACAAGAGCCTCTTCCAGTTGTTATTACACAGGTAAATAAATTAGTAGTAGGTTTGACAGAATTGTAACTACCTGCTTTTTTATATTTTAGAGTAAATTTTTCATAGATTAATTCTGCATGGGTTGAAAGGGACAACTGTTGCTCAGGGCAACAGTTATAATAATGAATTAAGCATCTAGCAGGTATTCTAATTTATTTTTAATTATTCATTAGCCATGTATATAACTTGTATTCTTAGGACTGTAATAGAAAGAAACACAAGGCATTGATTTGGAGCATCAAATCCCCACTGAATTTCAGAGGGAAATTGTGAGACTCTTAAAGTTTGTTTCTTTAATCAGGGTGCATTTTAATTACCTAAAATGGCTTGGAAATGTTAAAAAGATCTGTTCCTGCTCTTTCTAGGGAGATTTAGGATGACTCTCCCAAATACCAAGTAGATAAGGAATTTGGATTAGCTTGATGGTGGCAGCAGCAGGAATAGAATACAAACATTAAATAATAATTATGTTTGGAGCATACAATAATCCACCAGTATTAAACATTGATTTAATACTGGTTCTGTGTACCAGGCACTATGCTTAGTTCTAGGAATATAATAGTGGCAGGATAGATAAACTGCTCTGCCTCATGGAGTTTATAATCTAATATAGGCTAATTTGAGAGTGAGGATCCCTGCATTTCTAGTGCCTTCTGTGGGAAAGACACATAATTAGAATCCTCTAGGCACATTAGTTTTCCCGTGTACCCTGAAAGTGAAGGAAGATACGGTATTTAATGTTGTGCTTGGCAGGATGAGTTAAATTTTAAGTTATTTTAATTTTAGCTCATTTGCTTCTGCTTCCTATGTTCAGGGCTGTTTGCCCCAGCTTCAGTTAAGAGATTTTGGTGTGGGGTCCAGCTGACATGGGTCCAGTGTAACACCTGCCACTGACTCGCTGATTGCTTTGCCCATCTGGACTTATTTTTCATCTGTAAAAGAGAGAGAGAAGTGTTTTTTCTTACTATTAGGTTGAAACAAAAGTGTAAAGCTGTTAATGGTATATGATAATGGTTTGCTGTTAAGAGTAAATTTCATCTTTAACATTAGCTTAAGCACAACAACGTTAGAGATATGAGTCAGAGCCCAGAAAATCGTGGAAGTATTTAAGTATCCTGGAAAGGTTTGAGGCATCATACCCTAATGTTCTTTTCCATTAGTGCAGATCAAAGAAAATTAGTTACATAAAATTGTTTCTGTGAATCACCATCTGCTTTGCTTATTTGTTCCTCAAGGTGGAGCTCTTGTTGTTTATCAGATTGTAGTTTTATCTTGACAAAACATAAAGCAGCAGCAACTTTAAGAAAATTAAAAGTTCTGAGGTGTTTTTTTCTTTTTTTTTTTTAATAGGTATGACTGGTATCAAACAGAATCTCAAGTAATCATTACACTTATGATCAAGAATGTTCAGAAGAATAATGTAAATGTGGAATTTTCAGAAAAAGAGGTTATTACAGTCTTTGAACCATTTTTTATTTTGAGATTAAATACTTTTATTTGGAAGTATAGTATACCGCAAAATAATCTATAGCAGTTTATCAGATATTTCTTCCTGCAGTGTGGAAAATGCTGATGAAAATCTGAAGCAATGCTTTTCAGCTTGAGTGATTTTAAATTTGAGACAAATGTATACTGTAGGTTATAGCTAGATGTGCATTTTTTTTTTTTTAAGATTTGAAATTCAAAGCAGAACTTGGCTGACACATATAAAAGACATTAGTAAGATAATGTGATTTGGTTACATTTGTATACTTTATGAAAAAGGTCTTATTTCTTGTGTGATTTATGTGTCTTAGAATTTACTAACCACATTAAATTAGTGTGACTTGTAATAACTTGATTTCTTAGCGTTTAGTGGAAAACTTCAATGATATTTAAGTTAGTGGCAGAAGTAGGTGTTTTGCCTATGAATACTTTTGTTACATATTGTGTTGTTTTGCTCTTAAATCTTGCGTTTTCTAGAGATTTAAATGTTAAATGAAACATACTGTGTTCTGCTTATTTGTGTATGTGAGAATCCATGTAAAAGATTCCAGGTAGAAAAAGATTATTTTGAATTTCTTAAATTTGATATTCCATAGAAAGCGTTTAAAATAATCAGCGGTAGCATGAAGTTCTCTTATATTCAGTCTAAGTATTTTACCTTTCATTATATAAATTTATAAAATCTGCTGCTAATTTTGTCTTCATTAGTTGTCTGCTTTGGTGATACTTTCTTCTGGAGAGGATTACAATTTGAAACTGAGACTTCTTCATCCTATAATACCAGAACAGAGCACATTTAAAGTACTTTCAACAAAGGTAAGACAATTTTAAAAAAGTTGTCAGTAGTGGGGGCATCTCGCTGGCTCAGTAAGAAGAGCATGTGACTCGATCTCAGGGTCATGAGTTCAAACCCCATGTTGGGTGTAGAGATAGATTTATTTATTTATTTTTATTTAAAGATTTTATTTATTTATTTGACAGAGATCACAAGTAGGCAGAGAGGCAGGCAGAGAGAGAGGGGAAACAGTCTTCCTGCTGAACAGAAAGCCCCATGTGGGGCTCAATCCCAGCACCCTGGGATCATGACCTGAGCCAAAGGCAGAGGCTTTAATCCTCTGAGCCACCCTCCTGAGAGATTATTTAAATGAGAAAAGTTGTCAGTAGTATTTTCAGAATAAAGAAATATTGGTCAACTAATTGCCAGTATGATTATAAGCTTATAGATCCTTTTAAGCACATATTTTCAAATTAAAAGGTACAGGTATAGGGGCGCCTGGGTGGCTCAGTGGGTTAAAGCCTCTGCTTTGGGCTCCGGTCATGGTCCCGGGGTCCAGGATCAAGCCCCGCGTCGGGCTCTCTGCTCAGCGGGGATCCTGCTTCCTCCCTCTCTCTGCCTGCCTCCCTGCCTACTTGTGATCTCTGTCTGTCAAATAAATCAATAAAAGGTACAGGTAAGTGGGTGTCTGGATGGCACAGTTGGTTGGGTGTCTGCCTTCAGCTCAGGTCATGATCCTGGAATTCCAAAATGGAGTCCCGCCTGGAGCTCCCCACTCAGTGAGGATTCTTTTTCTTTCTGACCCTCCCCTCTCTCATGCTTTCTCTCTTTCACTCTCTCTCAAGTAAATAAAATCTTTAAAAAAAAAAAAAGAAAGAAAGAAAGGTACAGGTAACTAAAAGACAACAAATTTCGAGTAGCAGTTTTCGCCTTCCCAGATTCTAGGACAATGAAATTTAAAAGTTAGTTTAACCTCAGCAGTGTTTGTATACTTAAGATTGGTATAGTTCTTAAACAGGTGTTCAAAAAAGATGAAATTATCAGCCTGTCTTTAAGATTTGATAAAGTCTCTTTTCTTAAACTTGCCTGTTTTGATGTATAAATGTTTTCTTACCCTATCTTAACGTAGTCAAAAATACAAACTACTATGAAGATGAATCTGCTCTTTTTTTTTGTTTTTTAATTAAGCTGAATTTTAAAATACTTTGTTATGAGGAATACTGAATGATTTAAACTGCAGTTCCAGAAATTATATAATTTTTAGGTTTCTTTATATTTTCAAAAAAGTAAAATATGCAGTAGAATTAAAATTCGTAGAATGTTTTAGAGAGCAATCAGAAGATGTAGGTAGTATAAGTCAGACAAGTACTGAACTGAAAAATAAAAAAAACCTGACTCTGGTTCTTTGCTTGTCCTGTGAATTTAGACTAGTCATACAATTATTATAAGACTAAATTTTCGCCGTCTTTAAAAATGAGAGGTATGGACTAAATGAGCACTGAAATTTTTTTCATCTATAAAATTATGTGAGGATATATAATGAATTATGACAGCAGATGATTTAAGTAGACTTTTTCCATTCCTACACCTTCTTTATACATATGTCTTAGGACATAACTATGTTAGTAACTATTGAGTTTAAGTGCTAAGGACGTGAATTTTCCTATCCTAGAATAGAATCAGGTTGCGTTTGGGAGCATATGATAACTGGGCCTGCAGAAAGAAGAGGATACCTGCAAAACATTTGAGCAGAAGCGCAGAATTAAGAATTGGTAGTTCTGGGGCGCCTGGCTGGCTCAGTGGGTTAAGCCTTTGCCTTCAGCTTAGGTCATGATCTCAGGGTCCTGGGATGGAGCCATGCATTGGGTTCTCTGCTCAGCAGGGAGCCTGCTTCCCCCTTTCTCTCTGCCTGCTTCTCTGCCTACTTGTGATCTCTCTCTCTCTCTCTCTCTGTCAAATAAATAAATCAATTAATTAAAAAAAGAATTGGTAGTTTTTTGCATCTAGTTAGAAGTGATTTGCCCACTTATTTGAAGATTACAAAAGTACAGGGCTGTTAAATTATGAGTAGACAGAAGACACAGTTGTTTGGATGATAGAAAGTGAGGAAAAGGGATGAAATCTTAAGATTTTAGTCTTACCCCATCCACACAATGTAGAATTTGTTTTATAAAAGAAATTGGGTAAATAATCAACCACAAAACTCTAGCTAGATTTGGGAGATTAGAAAGTTATGGGTTTGGCGTTTTTGTACATATTTTTACCAACAGGTTGTTAATGCATGTTCTTTTGAAGTGTAATAGGTGGTAAATGACTTAAAAACTTGTGTTACTGGGTCTCCTCATATAATTTATGGAAGAATAGGATGTGTGGTATGGCTAGAATTGAGGATGTTAACAAAGCACGGTTATCTCTTCTTAATTCTCCTTTGATTCTTGAGTGCTTATTGTTTCTAACCATCTGCAACCCCCCTGCTATATTCCCAGTTTGCTTTTTTTTTTTTCCCCAGTTTGCTTTTTTTTTTTTTTTTTTAAAGATTTTATTTATTTATTTGAGAGAGAGGCAGTGAGACAGCATGAGCGAGGAGAAAGTCAGAGGGAGAAGCAGATTCCCCATGGAGCTGGGAGCCCGATGCAGGACTCGATCCCGGGTCTCTGGGATCATGACCTGAGCCGAAGGCAGTTATCCAACCAACTGAGCCACCCAGGCGTCCCCCCAGTTTGCTTTTTTGATCCCTTCTTTCTTTAAATGCTATATAACTAGTTTTCTTTTTTGTATAGTAGTTCACGTATATATTTCATTACTCTTGCATCTAGTCTGTGAGGATAAGAAGCAAGTCGTATTTGTGTATTTGTATATGCTTCAGGTAAGGATATCCCAGTTAACTCCACAAACTAAAAAATGAGTAATTCTTTAGTATAAGTATGATCCATTTGCTAAATTTGTCTAGCCCTGTGCATTGTACATAGTGCTGGTCAGTAATTGTTGAGTGAGTGAATTTAAATTGGATTCTAATGTTAATGCTTTGAGATTGATAGAGTATTTTTATTCTTCATTTTAATAGATGAAAAGAAACTGAGGTTCCTGGACTTTTCCTGAGTTTTACATAGTTACTGAATTGTTCATCCTGGCCCAAAAGGAATACTTCTCTGTCTGGAAAACTAGTGCTTCTTTGTTTAGGTCTTTCTAAGTTCTTTAATAAAGAAGTAAAATTTTTAAGATAATTGTTTTTCTTGTATTAACCCAAAGTAATATATATTAGTTTTGTTAGACTGCTAACTTTTAAGCTGTGTTTTATGGGAAACAAATTGAAATAATTGCACTTAATTTTATCTTAAGGGAAATGAAAGTTTTGAATCTTTTTTTTCATACAGCAAAGGGAGACTGTTTCAATATTGAAAGTAAAATTTTTCTTTGGGTTACTGAGGCTTATTTAATGATGACACTAAGAAAAATAAGTCATTTTATTTTCATTTGTATTTAAGTGTCTTGAATCCTGTATGTGAGTTGAGAAAAGAATGGTTCTGTTTAGAAGAATCTGGCAAAATTAGAGATCCTTAAAATCTGTGCTTTAAAAGGCCTATTTCTTTGCTTTGAGAATCCAGTTTCTTTCTTTTCTACCTTCAAGGGTGAATAAGTGTTGCATATTTTTGTATAATTGTTGGTTAATTGTTACTAATTCAAGTGAAATATAATTTGCAGTGAAAGTAAGAGCTATAGGACCCTTAAGTTAATGAAGCAGCATTTCTTAGCTCAGTATTTTACAGTAGCATATCTAGTCAGAATTCATATTTTTTCCAGTACTTCTGATAGTTATTTCTACTTTTTATTGAATATCAGCTTTCATAACTGCCTATTCATTTTCTTTATTAAGAAACTGTAGTGTTTTTGTTCCACCTTGTTAATTTCATGACAATATCCCCTGCTCACAATCACAAGATTATAACTTTAGTGACAGCTATGCTGTGAAATACTCATTTTAAAGATTAATAGTCACTACTTCCAAAAAATTAGAATTTTCAAAATCCTTTGAAGTAAATTCACCCTTGTAGAAATGTTCTTTCGGGCACCTGGCTGGCTTAGTTGG